>SJYX01000591.1:268400-278400 GCA_006410675.1 Oreotragus oreotragus | reverse complement strand
GGGAAAGCGGGGTTAAAGGAGGATGCGGGGAGCTAGCGAGACAAAGGGAATCTGCACCGCCGGGTGGGCTGCGGCGGGGGAGGCGGCGGCACGGCTGCTGCTTTTAGCTCCCCGGCTCCCGAGGTCGCCATGGCAACGCGGGCTTAGCGATTCCATCTGCCATTAAAATGCCGCCGCCTGCCCAGAGCAAGGGGCGGGGGGGTTGGTGGTGGTGGTGGTGTGTGTGTGTGTGCGCGCGCGCGTGTGCTGGGGCCAGTGGGTGGAAAATGTGCGCGCGCGCGTGCACACACACACACACACGCCCACCCGCAGAGGGCCCAGACGGCGCGGGGCCCCTTTTAACTGTAGTTGTGCGCATCATTTACCGTGCCCCCACCCTCCCATCCACCCTCCCTCCTTCCGGCTGTTTTTGTTTGTTTGTTTTTCTAGAGAAGGTGATGATTTGGGGCTTAGATCATCTGCTGGCATATTGGTGAGCTCACTGGGTTGCCGAAAGGGAATGGGAATAGAGATTTGGGTTAGAAGGGCGTGTGACTGGCCTAAAACAAAAAGCATCATGAATCGGAATATCTGGCCGAACAGGCTTTCTTTCTTTCTTGCAGTCACTTATTTATTTTTTAGACCAGGGCTATGAATTAGCTAGAAATAGTTGAAGGGGGAGGAGGATGGGCTACCATGAAGATAGGGGTGAAACAGGAGTAGTGGAAACCCTGAAGACCCAGGCCCACGGGAACCACCCTGCAGCAGTCTGCCACATGTGACAGTTTTCCTGCTCCAGAAAAAGAAAATCAATCTGTACTTTTTTTTTTGGCACTTGAAATTCCACCCCATAGTATTCTCTCTAAAAATGTATTTCAACACAAACAGGGAAAAGCTCATGAAACTGTACCTTGAGGGCAGAAATTGGCCTTAATCACCTTGGCAACTGCTGAGCCCACCACGGACTCACCACACCCCAGACAAAGGCGATGCCCCGGCCACTGGCACACAGGACATCTGCAGAGAAGGCTTCCTAGGACCAGCCTGCTGCGTGTGACAGGGACCAGGCCCAGAAACATCCGGGAAGCAGAGTGCCCCCGAGGCCCCGCCATGAAGGCAAATAAAGACCCACGGGTGTGGTTGGGAAGTGTTTGAAAACTCAGCAAAGTGTGGGCAGAACATATGGCTTCTTATCCACCAGGTGAAGTCTCCCCTGTATGACACATCTTGCCTGGGTCTGGAGCATGACACTTGGTGAGAAAATAAAGAAGGATGCTGATTAATAATAGGCATGTGACAGGCTGGTGTGGGCTGGCAGGAGCTGGCTCCCAGCCACTCTGCAATTCCCAGGAACGAGAGGGCACCGCCATCTCCAGCTGAACAGAGCACCCCTTCCTGACCCACAGACCTGGGTCCATCTATCTGGACAGGCACTGTGTCTATTCCAAGAGTCCTCAGTACTTGGTGATAATCTGAGAAGCCACTCTGGTATCCCAGGGTAGGGCATGGGACTTCTCAACCAGATCTTGCCACAGCCAGGACAGAAACATCGTGAATAAAAATAAATGCAGACCGCGATCATTCCTGCATCCCAGAAGTCTGAGATGACTATCGTCAAAGATGGGGGCAAAGCTCATCTTCAGGCAGGTGGAGAATAGACAGGGAATGGAAAGACTAAGATGCTGAGAACACAGAGGGGGAGTGAGCCCCCTTGGCTCAGGAGGGCCTACTGACAATGCACCATTCAGAGGACTGACCAAAAAGACCCAGCCTCGATTCCTGAAGCTGAGAATTCTAGAGCTGGGTCTTGAGAGGGGCTCTGACCTTGAGGGCGGCTTAAGCACGGAGACATCTAGAATATTCCAGCCAGAAGGCTATTTATTTCCTCCAGACCTCTCCCTTAGGGACAGATGGGCCGTGCCTCCCCCTAGTGTTACTGGATCCTGACGGTGGAGAAGTTCTTCCAAACCATGACAACCAACCTACTCCTTAGAAACACACCTAAAATAGGGATGCGAAGGCCCAGGCGGTGCCCGCCGTTTCTGCAGTCTAAAAGGAGTGCTCTGCTGGCGGACGTTAGAGCAGTCTCCCTTTAGAGGCCGACTCTGTGTGATAAAGGCCCACAGGTTCCCACGCAATCATCAGCAAACTGCAAAGAACTCTGAGGAAGTTAAAGGAAGAGGAATTTTCACAGCCTCCTATAAGTTGCTCCTTTGCTCAGTAGCTGGTGCTTCCAGGAGTATTAAATACTAAATACAGATACTAGTGAAATGAATGCCCAATAATTTAAAATGATTTGGAAGAACCTTAATGGGCTGAGACGTGGCTCGTGATTGCTTCTTTGTCCATCGAATCTAACCAGCCAACCTGGATTAAATAAATCGCAGTTTCCCTGAACTATTTCACATATCATAATGTGGTAACCCCCTACTTGTCGTCCCAATTCCCATCTCACCACAGGAGGCCTGTTGTTGTCTCCTATTCATGAGTGGAAGGCACTGGATTCAGGGCTAGAAAACCTTTGGACCAAAAATAGGTGCCTCATTGATGATCAGAATAAAGGAATTCTGCCTCAAACCACTCTAATCTCTTGAAGGCCTTAATTTTTTAGATGCTTCTTAAGATGAGTTCAAGAAAATGGGAATGGTCTGGAACGTTTTGAAAACAATGGTCATTGTACAAAGGAAGATGTTATGATTCAAGAAAATGAGAATGGTCTGGAATGTTTTGAAAAGAATGATCAGTGTACAGCTTGTCTGACTGGAAAATACCCTGTGGAACTGGAACGGGAACTGCCAGGGGCAGACATCATATTTCAGGACACAGAAGCTGGTGAAGAAGTTGTATCGGTTATCCCTTCATTTCCTGTTACTCAGTTGGTTCAGTGTGAAATGCCACATGCTTGTAAGTTCTGAGATTTTTTTTTTTCTGAAAAGGATACCAAATTGCTATGATTTATTCAGTAATCCTGGATAAATACTTGGGTATTATGTAGGAACTTGGATGATCCTTTCAGTTTTATTCAGTACTGTTGTTTTTTAGAGATCATGTACATTTCAGATCATCAGCAGTAACGTAGCAGATGGGTGAATTTCTGTTTTAGAGGGGATGGCCAGGTATTATACTCACAGGTTCTTAGGAAATTTTGTGGAATGTTTGAGTTACTGAAATTCATTTATGGAATATTTTCATGGAGAAGGAAATGGCAACCCCCTCCAGTGTTCTTGCCTGGAGAATCCCAGGGACGGGGGAGCCTGGTGGGCTGCCATCTATGGGGTCACACAGAGTCGGACACGACTGAAGTGACTTAGCTTAGCTTAGCTTAAGATGAGTTGGAGCATTACAGTGCTTGGAAGGGGTGCTGGGTAAATGTATTAGGAAGATGAGACATACCGTTTGCTAAACAGAGCATAGTCCTGAGGAATGGCATACAGAACAAGTACCACGTGATGCTAAGATGGGGTGAGACGGGAGGAGGACGGGATGGACCGGTACAAAGGGCACTGGGGTGTGAAGCCAAGGGGCAGGGTGAGGACACCAATGATAGGTGACCAAGGAAAAGCTGGAGCAGAGGTGGAGAGGTCCCAAGGCCAAGACTGATTTATCCCAGACTTTTGAGGAGGGCCAGCTCCAGCCATGCCTTCCACTGAGTTACATCATCCTGCTCATCCATCCCCTTATGATCCAAGTCCCCAGACATCTTGACAAGGACGTGCTCTCACACCACGTCCCCTGCATCCCCGCCTCTTATAAGACAGAGGACTACAGCTGCAGAAGACAGAGGGCCTGCGGGCTTGCTAGTGGCCAGGATGAGAAGGAAAGAAGAGAGATGAGGGCGTGGACAGATAGGAGGGGTGAGAGGAGAGACAATGGGGGGTATTCAGTACAGGAAGAGCCCTTCATTAGACCCTTACAGCTTCATTTTCCGGATAAGGAGCCGGGCCCAAAGAGGCCGTGAACTGGGTGAGATCACTTAGTAGGTGGCAGCGGAAGTGAAACTGACACCCAGACCTCAGGTTTCCAACTTGGCGTCCATTCATCTACTTTAAGAGAGGCAAGGGAAGGGCAGAAATACCAAATCTCACCCATAAAGAAAGAGCAAAATACAAATGAAAAACAGAAAAAGTCTTCACAGGAAATTGAGAAGATCCTAAAAATCGGTCCATTTAGTCTTTGTGACAATAAAACCAGAGGCAGTGAACTAAAGCATCCTCATCCTGTGGACTGGGTTCGGGGAAGACAATTTTCCCATGGATGCAGGGAGGATGATTTCAGGATGATTCAGGGGCACTGCATTCACTGTGCACTTTATTTCTAATCTAATGCCGCCACTGATCTGACAGGAAATCCATGGCCCAGAGGCTGGGGAACTGAACTATTCAGAGGACCAGTTCTTCAGTGAGTCTGGTGGGAACAAATAACTACTCCATTGACAAGTCAGGTGCCTGGGGGCAAACTTCTAAACCTGTCCAGCCCTCAGTTTTCTCCATCATGAGATGGGGAGAACAGTGGTATCACCCTGCATGTAGATTTTTGTGAAGATCAAAAAATTGTGATCAGTGGCAAAGAACTTTCTCGGCAGTGCCTGGAGCATAAATGCTTCATAAGGGTTACTATTATTATGAAGACCAGGGAACTAATACAGCCCGGGCCAACTTCATTTTTTCTTACCTGAAAAGTGCAGTAAAAAATATTTATGAGTGGTTTCTCTGCATGGAAAAGCATATCTATTTTCTTTGAGTAAATGAGTATCTATATCTTTTTGAATTTCCCACGATAAAAAAAAGCATCCTTTTGCTTCTGTCTCTGGTGAAGCGTGCTTCCTTCTGATGTCACCTTACTCTTTCCTCCACTGGTGAGAAAGTCCCAGTCTCAGTTTCACAACTGAAAAAAAAAGGGTTGCTTCTTAGCTGAGCCGCACAAGCTCTCTCTATGCTACCGGGGGCCGAGGTGGAGGATGGGAATAAGGAGGAAGTTACTTATCTGTGCGTTTCATTACTTTCATTTTCCATAGGAAGTCCCCTGGACTAGAGCTGAGATTAGCAAGCCTCAGTCTGAAAGGGTTCGCGGCGGGATGGTGGGGGGGGCCGTATGTTTTTCACCATCTGTGAAGTGGGTACCACAATGTTCAACCCACTGATCTGGAAGCGGAATGGCAGGGTCCTCGGGGTCTAGGAATGTTACTTCTTCAGCCCCTCAGGTGATAACTCTTCTGACCACTGATCCAGTGGCCCAAAGACAAACCTCCCGTCTCTCCCCTTCCCCTCTCCGCTGTGGATTTCTCGGGCTAGCTCATTTAGAGACCTGACTCCTGAAGGGTTTTACATTCCTGGTTATTTTTAGCCTCATTGAGTCAAAACCGTTCGAACGCGGTCACCACATGGCATGCAGCTGGGGGGAGAGCAGCTGCCGTGGGTGGATTTCCAGTCAGTGTCACTTGAATTTCTCGTCAGGTGCTCTCTAAAATTCCCTGCGTTTTTTTCAGGTGATCTCGAGAACTCCCCCACCAAACCCCCTGGAGTTGTAGGTGTGACGCCTGAGCTGTGTGCATCACTATCTTAGCACCTGCTCCAGGTGAGTGTGGAATCCAGAACCCTCCTAGAAGGGAAGCTGTAGTTCAGCTTCTGGGACTAAAATTTCTCTGCCCCAGAACTCTCAGATCTCGGATGAGAGACAGGGTGGTGGGCTCTGGTTCTGACAGTTTCCTTCAGCCCACCTCTCCCCCAGCTTTCCAATTTGAGAAATGGGGGCCATGGTCTCTTGGGGGTCTCAGGAAGAAAGCTGGGAGGATGGGGCAGTTTGCTGGGTCAGGGGGAGCCTACTTTCAGTGATAACCGCTAAAACGTACAGGAGGCTGGGTTATTCAGCCCGGCGAAGAGCTGTACCGGACCACATGCTTCCGCCTGCTTCTCACTCTCTCTCCTCCACCTCCTCCCGCCCCCGTGCTTACCTCCCTGTCTCTGGGTCAGGCAGCTACTCGCCTCTTGGTCCACCCACATACACCCCTCTGCCGTGGTGCTTTTGCCTTCAGGCCTTTTGTACACACTGTTCCCACCTGGAAGGCCCTTGGTCCGTTTTGCAGACCAGCTTCTTCTTTTCAAAGGTGCGTCTATCTACTTGGCTGCCTTGGGTCTTAGTTGCGGCACGCGGGATCTTCGTTGCGGTGTGTGCCTTACTCTAGTTGCACGCACGGGCTCTCGCGGGCTCAGCAGTTGTGGTACTCGGGCTTAGTTGCCCCACAGCATGTGGGATCTTAGTTCCCCAAGCAGGGACAAAACCTCTGTTCCCTGCCTTGGAAGGCGGACTCTTAACCACTGGACCACCAAGGGAAATCCCCAGACCAACTTCTGTTTGTCATTTGCGTCTCGACATCAGCATATCTATTGGGAGTCTTCTCCTGATCCTTCAAGGCAGGGTTGTCTCTCTATGTACTTAAACGTGTTAGATTGTAATCCTCTGTTTCTTCATCCAGGCCCCCTCCCCCCCACCTCCACCCCATTAGACTGCAATCTCCTAGGTAGGGTCAGGGTCTGGCTTACTGCTGCTGTGTCTCCACTTCCCAGCCCAGTGTCTGGCCCAGCACATAGTAGGAGCTCTGTAAGTATTTGCTGAAAATATTTCAGACTCATCAAAAACTGCCTCTTTTTTTTCTCCCCTCCTGTTTATTTTTTTAGACCGTATCAAACTCTTTGTTCCTCAAATCAAGTTTTCTAACCCTATCTATTCAAATGAAATCCTTTGTTGGTTCTGAGTTTGAAAAAAAGAAAATCTTCAATTGTATTTATGGGGATGAAATGTGATGCTGTCGACGCCTGGGTAGTGTCTGTGTCTGAGGGAAACACATCAAGGGAAAGTGGGAATGTGGGCTGGATAATTGGTAGGCGCTAGAGACTTTGCCTGGGTCTCCTGATCATTCCCTTCCATGAAGCCTCCTTTTTTTGTGGGCTGGTAAGCTTGGAGCCCTATTTTCAGGGCATGGTTCTTCTTGACAGGGAGACACCACAGGTTTTCAACCAAAAAACAAACAAACAAAAAAAAACAAACACTCCCCAAAACAGCTCTGATTGATCATGTGGAACTGTTTTCTGTTCCTTTCAAGAGAATTCTTACAGTGGAGAGGCAGTGTCCTCCTACATACAGTCCCCACAGAGGTCCCTTCTCCTCCCCGCCCCACCCTTCTGCTCCCAGCAGATAGGAACTGACGCCAGGGGCCGTGATTATCAACAGGACCACGCGGCTTCTCTACGACGACCTTTCACAGTGCTGTTTTTCATCCTTCCACAAAGGCTGTCCGGCCCCAGCCCTCACCATCAAATGATAATTTTTACAAAGCAGTATACACCGTGTTTATGGCAACAGCTCACGACTCTTAGAACCGCAACACGGGATTTGGCACAGGATTCAACTTTTTGCCTGCAAAAAGGCCATAGGAACCACACTTCCGTGCAAATGTAGGGCTTCAGAATGACACTAGTGGCATATACAGCTGTGTCTGGTGTCACCAGATCCGCCCTGCATGCTGGTGAGATAATTGGCTGGTGGAGGCCCACCGCCGTGGGGAGGGCCCGTGGACTCTTGGAGGGGTGTGGGCAAGATGGGTGGGGCCTGGGTGTCTAGTCTGTCGAGATACTGCCAGGCACCGTGGACCAGGAGCCAAGGATCTGCTTCCTGCTCTCACTGACTTGACATTCTAGAGATGCCCTGGCAGACAGGCAGAGGCAAGACGTTTTCCCGCACAAGACGAATCCAAGCAAAAGCGAAACAGCTTGGTTCTCATGGCAACAAATCTGACCTGTTGGGGGGGGTCTTCCCCAGTTTAAGGCGTGTGCCTGTCCCGCCCACCAGCCAGTGGTTTAGGGGAAGAGGGTAGCCTGATGGGAGGAAATGTTTAATGTCTTCTGCCCTCTGGAGGGCTGGCCGCAAGACACCCAGGCCCCTGTGGCTACTGCAGGTGGCAGAAAGTAAGAAGACGGAAGGCACAAGGGNCGTAAAGGTTTGCAAGGAAGGAACAGTGGACCCTTGAACAACACGAGTTTGAACTGTGCAGGTCCACGTATACATGGATTATTTTCCTTAGAAAATATGGCAGGACTATACTATCTGAGACTGGTTGAATCGTGGATACAGAGGAACAAAGTATATGGAAGGCCAACTGTAATTACACCCACCTGGATTTTTTACTGTGTGGAGGGTTGTACCCCAGCCCTCTGTTGTTCAAGGGCCAGCTGTAGATAGCACAGTTTCTATTCTCTGGGGAGAAACAAATACAAATAAGAGCCAAGTCCCACCAGGGACTTCCCTGGTGGTCCAGTAGCTAAGGGGGGTTCCCTGGTGGCTCAGACAGTCAAGAATTGGCCTGCAATGCCGGAGACCTGGCTTCAATCTTTGGGTTGGGAAGCTCCTCTGGAGGAGATGACAGCCCACTCCAGTATTCTTGCCTGGAGAATTCCATGCATAGAGGAGCCTGGTGGGCTATGGTCCATAGGGTCGTACAGAGTCCAACATAACTGAGCGACTAACGCTTCCATTTTCACTTTCACTTCCAGTGGGTAAGGCTCTGTGTGCCCAGCACAGGGGACCCAGGTTCAACCCCTGGTCAGAGAAGTAGATCCCACATGCTGCAATTAAGAGCTTGCATGCTGCAACTAAGACCCAGCACAGCCAAGTAAGTAAAAAAAAAAGAGCCAAACCAAGCGAAGACTTTGACATGGACAGGAGAGAAGGCGATGTGATCAGGGAGGCAGAGACGAATGTGCTCAGATGCTCAGTCATGTCAGACTCTTTGCGACCCTATGGGCTGTAGTCGGCCAGGCTCCTCTTTGTCCATGGGGTTGTCCCAGCAAGAAAGTGGAGTGGGTTGCCATTTCCCCCTCCAGGGAATCTTCCTGACCCAGAGATTGAACCTGCATCTCTTGCATCTCCTTCATTAGCAGGTGGGTTCTTTACTGCTAGCACCACCTGGGAAACCCCAGAGACTGGAATGATGCGGCCACAAACCAGGGGATGCTGGCAGCCCCAGAAGTTGGAGGAGGCAAGGAGCAGATTCTTCCTTAGAGTCTCTGGGAGGAGCACAATCCTGCTGACCCTCTGAGTTTGGGTCAGAATTGTATCAGTGACACTAATTTTGCACTGCTGGCCGGCAGCACTTGGGAAAACGCATTTCTGCTGTTTAAGCCGCCAAGTCTGTGGTTATTTATTAAAGCAGCAAGGAGAAGCTAAGCTACAGTCTAGGTAATACACCATTTGATGAGACTTCTGACTCTTCCAACAAGCATTATAGGGTGGGGCCAGTAGAGAGAACAACAAGCATGTCACAGTATTATATTCACTACGTGGCACCTGTATCAGAATTCTGAACAAGCACACACACCTCTCTCCTGGATTTGAATGAGCAACTGCTCGTATCTAGCTTTGCGGTGTTACACTGTCTCTAGAGTTAACTCACTGCAAACTGGAACAGGCAGCTGCCAGGCAGCTGCCAGCTGAAAGAGTGAGACCATCTCTGCCAGCTTAGTTGGGGAGGGTTGGGAAGGCATCACAGATGCACGATGGAGCCAAGAGGGGAAGCCAGAGGCAGTGAGGAGAGGCTTCCCTTTGAGGTGCAAGCATCCTGGACAGAAGGGAGGGGAACACGCCCCCTAGAACAAGGGAAAAGGAGGTCCTGCCTGCAGCTCAGAGAAGGTGCTTCCTTAGGAAGAATAAGGGAAAAAGGCAGGCCTGACCCTTTTTCTGTTCTGTCCCCAAACTCTTCCCTAGGGATGTATTATCCTCCTAGGTGAGTGAATTATCATTTTATTTTACTGGAGTATAATGCTTTATAATGTATCAGTTTCTACTGCACAACAGAGTGAACCAGCCATGTGTACACCTACATCCCCTCCCTCATGAGCCTTCCTCCCACCCCACCCCCCATTCCACTCCTCTAGGTCATCACAGGGCACTGAGCTGAGTGGGTGATTTAGTTTTAAAAAGAGGACTACGGGGCATTGACCACTGGGTGTGCTGTGTGAATGTGGCCACC
>SJYX01000591.1:226896-248228 GCA_006410675.1 Oreotragus oreotragus | reverse complement strand
GTGGTACATATACACAATGGAGTATTACTCAGCCATTAAAAAGAATACATTTGAATCAGTTCTAATAAGATGGATGAAACTGGAGCTGATTATACAGAGTGAAGTAAGCCAGAAAGAAAAACACCAATACAATATACTAACACATATATATGGAATTTAGAAAGATGGTAATGAGGACCCTGTATGCAAGATAGCAAAAGAGACACAGATGTGTAGAGCAGACTTTTGGACTCTGAGGGAGAGGGAGAGGGAGAATGAGAGGGTGGGATGATTTGGGAGAATAGCATTGAAATATGTATACTATCATGTAAGAAACGAATCACCAGTCTATGTTCGAAGCAGGATGCAGGATGCAGGATGCTTGGGACTGGTGTATGGGCATGATCCGGAGGGATGATGTGGGGTGGGAGGTGGGGGGGAGGGTTCATGTTTGGTAGTTCATGTACACCCGTGACGGACTCACGTCAATGTATGCCAAATCCAATACAGTACTGAAAAGTAAAAATGAAAATTAAAAAAAAATAGCTGTTGCTTAAGAGCTATCATCTTATCACAGAAGGCAAATTTCTTTCAAAAGAACTTAATACGATACAACATTATAACAATCTGGTTATGTAGTACTTGGTTTTTCTTATGTAAGTATATATGTAGATACACATCTGAAGTATTTACTCACATATCCTTCTCACTAAATAATATACACATCATAAATGGCAAAAAAAAGCATAAATAATACAGTTCATGACTGAGATACTGCATAAGTTTTCAGGGGGTGAAATGACTTCCAACAAGATTCATGCAGGTGTACAACTGGGTATCACTGACATCCAGTATAAAAATAAAATGTCACTACAGGTAATTACAGGCAAATACATAAGTATGTGAAGACATAATTCTGTTCATAGATACAGAGAATATAAAATTAACTTTATTTATAAGGAATATTGTAGTAAAAGAGCCCCACAATTGAAGAAAATAGAATATCAAACAGGTTACAAGGAAAACATTCAGCTATGGAATTAAAAAAAAAAGTCTCAATTATGAGAACTAGATTGTAAGGCAAGGACTCAGTTATAGAAAAACTTTCTCTTTGGGCACCTAACGACCTAGGGAGATTCTCTTTTGATATCCTATCATTTTGCCTTTTCATACTGTTCATGGGGTTCTCAAGGCAAGAATACTGAAGTGGCTTGCCATTCCCTTCTCCAGTGGACCACGTCTGTCTCTTATACAGATCTTACAAGGAAAACATTCAGCTATGGAATTAAAAAAAAAAGTCTCAATTATGAGAACTAGATTGTAAGGCAAGGACTCAGTTATAGAAAAACTTTCTCATCCTTCTATTAATTCATCAAACAAAGTATTAATTTTAAGAAATTTCCAGTAATAATTTTAGTAGCTGTGTGTACAAAGCTAAATGGGCTTCCCCCATGGCTTATCAATAAAAAATTTGCTTTAAAAGAAAAAAAAAATACACCCACGCAAGAGACATGGGTTCGATCCCTGGGTCACGAAGATCCCCTGGAGGAGGACATGGCAGCCCACTCTACTATTCTTGTCTGGAGAATCCTATGGACAGAGGAGCCTAGTGGATTACAGTTCATATGGTCACAAAGAGTCAGTCACGACTGAAGTAACTGAGCATGTACATACAAAGATAAATAAGACATACTTCTTCTCTCAGGTAAGAGTAATACTGGGACTAGATTAAATTATTGTACAGTGTGATGTGTGTTATAATTGAAGTCTACCTAAAGTGTTAAGAGACAACAAAAAGCAGAGTGCTGAGTATGCTACCAAGACACAGAGAGCTTCAGATGTTTGTTAAATCTTTACTCTTATATGATTTTCAGGGATTCTCTGAATGATTGTGGTGAAGGATTTGCCAAAAACACTTAAGATCTGGAGAAAATAATAATTTCAAAAGCGATCTTCATCGCAACACTATTTATTACACAATAACAAAGACATGGAAATGAAATGTCCATTGAAAGAACAATGTATAAAGAAGATGCAGTCCATATATACAATGAAATATTAGTCATAAAAAAGAATAAAATAATGTTATTTGCAGCAAAATATATGGACCTAGAGATTATGACAATAAGTGAAGTAAACCAAAGACAAGTATTATATGAGATCACTTATATGTGGAATCTTAAGAAATGATGCAAATGAACTCATATGCAAGGCAGAAACAATCCCAGAGACATGGAATATGAATTTATGATTACTAAAGGTGGGAGATGTGGCAGTTCAGTTCAGTTCAGTCACTCAGTTGTGTCTGATTATTTGCAATCCCACAGATTGCAGTACACCAAGCTTCCTTGTCTATCATCAACCCCCAGAGCTTACACAAGCTCATGACCATTGAGTTGGTGATGCCATGCAATTATCTCATCCTCTGTCATCCCCTTCTCCTCCCACCTTCAATCTTTTCTAGCATCAGGGTCTTTTCCAATGAGTCAGTTCTCCACATCAGGTGGCCAAATTATTGTAGTTTCAGCTTCAACATCAGTTCTTCAATGAATATTCAGGACTGATTTTCCTTAGAATGGACTGGTTGGATCTCCTTGCAGTCCAAGGGACTCTCAAGAGTCTTCTTGAACACCACATTTCAAAAAACATCAATTATTTGTCACTCAGCTTTCTGTATAGTCCAGCTCTCACATCCATACATGACTATTGGAAAAACCATAGCTTTGACTAGACAGACTTTTTTGGCAAAGTAATGATTCTGCTTTCTAATATGCTATCTAGGTTGGTCATAGCTTTTCTTCCAAGGAGCAAACGTCTCTTAATCTCATGATTTTGGAGCCCCCAAAATAAATTCTGTCACTGTTTCCATTGTTTCCACATCTATTTGTCATGAGGTGATGGGGCCAGATGCCATGATCTTAGTTTTCTGAATACTGAGTTTTAAGTAAACTTTTTCACTCTCTTTTTTCACTTTCATCAAAAGGCTCTTTAGCGTTTTTTTACTTTCTGCCATAACGGTGGTGTCANGCCCCCAAAATAAATTCTGTCACTGTTTCCATTGTTTCCACATCTATTTGTCATGAGGTGATGGGGCCAGATGCCATGATCTTAGTTTTCTGAATACTGAGTTTTAAGTAAACTTTTTCACTCTCTTTTTTCACTTTCATCAAAAGGCTCTTTAGCGTTTTTTTACTTTCTGCCATAACGGTGGTGTCATCTGGATATCTGAGGTTATTGATGTTTCTCCTGGTAATCTTGATTCCAGCTTGTGCTTCATCCAGCCTGGTATTTCTCATGATGTGCTCTGCATATAAATTAAATAAGCAGGGTGACAATATACAGTCTTGGCATGCTCCTTCCCGATTAGGAACCAGTCTGTTGTTCATGTCCAGTTCTAGCTGTTGCTTCTTGACCTGCATACAGATTTCTCAGGAGGCAGATCAGGTGGTCTGGTATTCCCATCTCTTTCAGAATTTCCCACAGTTTGTTGTGATACACACAGTCAAAGGCTTTGTCATAGTCAATAAAGCAGAAATAGATGTTTTTCTGGAACTTTTTTGCTTTTTCAATGATCAATTTGATCTCTGGTTCTTCTGCCTTTTCTAAATCCAGCTTGAACAACTGGAAGTTCACACTTAAAACTTCACAGTTCCCCATGTTGAAGCCTAACATGGAGAATTTTGAGCATTACTTTGCTAGTGTGTGAGATGGGTGCAACTGTGTGGTAGTTTGAGCAATACTTGTCATTGCCTTTCTTTGGGATTGGAAAGAAAATTGGGGAGAGGTGTAGGGAGGAATCAATTTAGAGTTTGGAATTAAAATATACACACTACTATATATAAAATAGATAACAAATAAGGATCTACTGTATATCAAAGGGAAATAAATATCTTAAAAAACTCTAAAAGAAGAAATGTAACAAAATAATATGTATACAAAATAATATGTATACATATATATTATATAACTGAATCACTTTGGTGTACACCTGAAGCTAACACGTTATAAAATCTCTAATATTTCAACAACCATGAAATTAAAAGATGCTTACTCCCTGAAGAAAAGTTATCACCAACCTAGATAGCATGTTTAAAAGCAGAGACATTACTTTGCCGACTAAGATTCATCTAGTCAAGGCTATGGTTTTTCCAGTGGTCATGTATGGATGTGAGAGTTGGACTGTGAAGAAGGCTAAGCGCTGAAGAATTGATGNAGCTCTGTTTTTGTCCCTTTATTTTATCTTCCTCAAGGGAGTGTGATGTCAGTGTCCTCCCAGCTGGGGTTTCTCCTAATTGCATGATTCGCTTAGAGTTGTTCACTGGGACAGGGGATGCTCCAGACAGACGGGGTTGGCTGGTCCCCTTCTGGAGCCACCTAGGCTTGGGCAGAAAATGGGTTTCACTTTCCAGCTCTGTAGCAAAGCCTCATGTCAAACCAGGGCCTAAGTCAAGATCCTAAAGGTCAAGGCAGCGTTCCCCTGGCCCTCATGGGCATAGTTCTCACCCACTGGCTCAACCAGATCGGAATCCTGGGGACTCGATGGGGTAGGGAAGGGCCTATGCCTGTCTCTTATACACATCTAGATGTGTATAAGAGACAGCTCCAGTACTTTGGCCACCTCATGAGAAGAGTTGACTCATTGGAAAAGACTCTGATGCTGGGAGGGATTGGGGGCAGGAGGAGAAGGGGACGACAGAGGATGAGATGGCTGGATGGCATCACTGACTCAATGGACATGAGTCAGTGAACTCCAGGAGTTGGTGATGGACAGGGAGGCCTGCCATGCTGCGATTCATGGGGTCACAAAGAGTCAGACATGACTGAGTGACAGAACTGAACTGAATATTTCAACCAAAAATAAAGAAGAATAGAAATCAACAATAGGTACAGAAACTCAGAAATGTGAAAATTTCTGGCACTTTCTGGAAATGTCATGAATATCTTGACTAAAGCAAACAATCTGAGGAGTAAGGCAGCAGGGGATGAACCTAGGGATGCAGGACTGTGACCAGAATGGGAAACACTCTTTACATAGAAATACACTGCAGTTTTCATCTGTGACATGAAGGATCATGAACATTTCCACAGTAGTGATGTATTGGGACTAGTGTCGTATTTTATAAAATCAGCTTAAATTCAGGAAAAATTGGTTTGGTATAAAGAATGGAGACAGCAAAATAAGTTAAGAAAATTTTCAAAAATTCAAAGCCAGAGGTGGATGAGGAACTGAATAAACGTAGTGACCGACTTGAAGAGAAGTTAATGTATTAGAGTTATCTTTGGAACATTGATTATAAAACGTTGTTTACTATCACAGGTGAGGTGAGGGAGAAGAATTGTTCATTACACCTGGATTTAATGCACTGAACATATCAGCATCTAGTATGTTTGACATCACTATTATATGCTCATGGAGAATTTGAAGCTGAAACGATTGAGTTGTATAAGATTAGTACAAACAGTAAAAATTAAGTAAGTCTTCATGCATATTTAACTCTTTGCAATTAGAGTTGAGAAGAATTTGTGTATGTGGGCTGAAAAACACAGCTATTTACCAAAAAATTTTTAAAAGGCCTAAAAGTTTTTGACTTTTAGGCAGAGTTAAAGAATAATAATTAGCTTCTGATTCATCTTGTTTCTCTCTCAACATCATTTTTCATTTTACCAAGAACTGATTTATTGATAAAGCTCAGTAATCAGAAATTGGCATGCTTTTTTTCTCTCCTGTAAGTGAAACCCAGACTCTGAAGAATAGATTTCTAGAAATAGCTTTTTGGAAACTCACAGGCAATCTTTACAGAATGTTAGCTAATTCCCATAACTTTAGTCTCCTAAGACATAAACTGTTGGCTCTTCTTTCTCTGTGGTTTTGCTTTACTAAAAGCATTATAATAAGATTGATCATATAGGGTAGTTAGAATACTCAAGCTCATCAGGTGTCAAAGCTTTAAGAGTGGTCAATTTATATGAGATTGCAAACCAAAACTGATCATATTTTGTTATTCTGTGAATTAACATAAAATTCAACCATATGTAAAAATAGCTAGTAGTTCTGGGTCTTAAAAATAAGTGATAATACAGAAAGAGCAAGTGCTTCTCCTTAAAAGTGGAGATCCTTGTCAAAGAGAACTCACTATTGCCCTTGTAGAATAAATTTAAGCATAGATATTTTAAAATGCTAATTTTGAATTATCTGAGTATTCCTTGGGAGAAAACCAGCAAAGTTGATTGGAAAAACTGGGGGTGGAAAAGGTAGGAAAAGAAGTGGTTAAGAAATATTTGCCAAAATACATCTAAGAAAGTAGAAGTGAAGTAAGTAAGAGGTTATGCAAATGGAAAAATAATTCATTTTCAGTTCATGCTGTCAGAGACCTTCTGGAAAGAGCAATTTCAGTGAAAACATGAGAGTTCTTTCTCTGAGAAAACAAGAATAGCAAAACAAAACAAAATAAATAAGGAACACAAAAAACATTCTATCTTGTCAGTGATAAAGGCTCTTACAATGAACCTTGTTACTTCATAAGCCAGGGGAAACTAATTCAATAAATCAAGTTTTTCATTTGCACATTGCAGAGCTATCTCTGGGGCTTTCCATATGGTACTAGTGGTAAATCTTGCTTGGAGAATACATGAACAGAGGAGCCTGGTGGGCCATAGTCCATAGAATTGCAAACAGTTGGACATGACTGAAGCAACTTAGCACACATGTATGCACAATACTATCTCTACTGACTGTCCTTCATCTGAAGTTTGCTTGAATTTTGGAATTTGAAATTGTCCTGAAGAAGAGATGCCAGCATTCCGAGTGGCTATAGCACCTGAAAAAGCACCATGGCTTCTGGTGAGTACCATTCTTTTTTGCTTATTTGCATCTCTTACAGTATAAAAAGCTCCTCAAAGTGAACTTGTTTTGTCTACTTAACTTCTATGCTCAGATCAACACTTACTTGTTAGTCATTCCTGATATGAATCACTTTTATTTTATTTTTAAAACTCATTTTTCCTCTAGTGACCTCAGATGATGTTTGAGCAATTTCAGCTCTTGTGTTCCCATCACCTATCTTCATTCTGTGATTGAGTTAATCTTGGAAAAATCTCCAATATTACTTAACTTTACCACAAACAGCAGGTCGCCATTTATGTCATGTGTTGCTATAGTTGGCAGCATTTCATCTAGGCAAATGGAGGATAATTTTCTTAGAGATTTCAGGTCGTATTACTATTAACTGCTTGTATACTATCTACTAACTTCTCTGAGGCCAAGACTGAAATTCTAAAAAGGTCTGAAGAAAGACTCCAAATATATTTGTGAACTTCTCATATTACTTGATTTGGTAAATACTAGTAGAAAATAAGACAACACTTCATAATGATCTTGATAATGACCTGATTACATTTTATAAGCCCACTGACAAGCTAGGCAGAGAAGTAGGTTAGGCCAGATATAGGACTAAATGTCCTGTAGATCAATATGAAAAAAATATGAAATATAGTAAAGTCTTGAAAATGTCTACATTCTAATGATATATACAATTGCAAGCACATAGTTATATCATGGGGCCAGGAATTATTTTGGCAGCTCAGAACTTGATTAAAAACAAATCTAAGGCCACCACTTACACTTAGTGAAGAGAGTTTATGATAATTTTCTTGAAATGAGTTTCTTTTAATATGCATAATAAATAAAAAGTGTCTGCTTACAATGTGGGAGAACTGGGTTCAATCCCTGGGTTGGGAAGATGCTCTGGAAAAGGAAATGGCAACCCACTTTAGTATTGGCCTTCCCTGGTGGCTCAGCAGTTAAAGCGTCTGCCTCCAATGCGGGAGACTCGGGTTCGATCTCTGGGTCGGGAAGATTCCCTGGAGAAGGAAATGGCAATCCACTCCAGTATTCTTGCCTGGAGAATCCCATGGACGGAGAAGCCTATTAGGTTACAGTCCACGGGGTCGCAAAGAGTCGGACACGACTGAGCGACTTCACCTTCACCTTCACCTTCAACCTCATAATTCATGCATCTTGGTGGAAGTAATGTTCCTATCTTAAATATAAGTCTAAGCTATCATCCTGTGTTAGTAATATTGCCCAATGGGACCAATTTCAGAGATTTCACTGGTATAGTTCTGCATGTTGGCTTAGTATGAGAGAAATCTAGCTCCTAATGTAAACCCAATACCAGTTAGTGAAAGACCAAACTTTGTTTTCACTGGTGCCAAACTGATCATTTTATTTGGGTATTATTTGAAACTTTATTTCTCTGCAACATAAAATTGATACAATTAGCCTTTTCTGAATAAACATCTACATCCCTATTTGTTTTGCCTACTACAATGTCCTAAGTCTTATCTGGCTCTTGAAGTTTCTCAATAATTTTTTGCTTAGGAATCAGAAACTTTCCTATATATTTGCCACACACACTCTGCCCCAGTTCAGACTGTAACCAAAGCAGAACAACTATGAATCTTTTATGACAGCTAATAGGTCAGTGTGGCCTGAATCCAAGACTGCATCTAAATGACTGGCCACTGACATTATGAATACATAGTAGAAAACCTAGATAATGGAATTCATGTTGTTCAGCCTTGTGAGGTTTTAGAAGCGTGATGTTTTTTTAAGCCATGTCACACAGCAGGCGGGATCTCAGTTCCCTGACTAGAGACGGAACCCAGGGCCCTTGCATTGGGAGCACGGAGTCTTAACCACTGAACCACCAGGGAAGTCCAGGTATTCCTTCCATTGATTAAAACAGAAAAGAATCAGCACTGGCATATGCACACACATGTGTACATGTGTGTGTACACACATGTACACACCCTCTTCCTTCCATATATCATATATATTAGAATACTATATTAGATATTTAATACACACCAAACATGACTGAAGCTACTTGGCACGCATATAAATATAAATTAGTCAAATTTCCTATCTTATTAGTTGATTCAGTAAAATATGTGATGGAAGATAAAATGAGTATTTTTAGTTCTCCGTGGTTTTTCCTTCTCTAAATTCCCTCTTCCTTGTAACTGAGCACAGACCTGGGCCACATGGCTTACAGCACCAATGCTGCGTCACTGCTTCATGTAGGGGAGGGTGGGAGGTGCCATCTTTCCATGTTCCAAGGTCCCCGCAAGCGTCCCATCCTCTCGGACCTCTCCCTGCTGCACACGATGGCCCCCCATCTATTCCTCTCTTTAGGAAGAGTGGGTAAGAACATGGGCTGGGGAGTCAGTGAGGACTGAGCTGAAATCCTGACTCTGGCACCCCTGGTGAGGGACACAGGCCCTCTGGGTCTCAGCTTCCTCATTTGAAAAATGGGAGCAATACCCACCCCATTTGGGGTTACAAGAAGCTCAAGGAGAAAAACTCACGGAAAGCACGTGGCTCAGTGGCAGTGCCTGGCCAGTGGTCCACAAACGGCAGCATCCCCTCTATTCTGCTGCTCTCTGAACGGATTCTGCCCCCATTATTACGCTGTGAGCCCTCTGAGGGATCAGATGTTTACTGAACAGAAATGGGGAAATGGATCTGAGAGGACAGGAAATCCACGGCACCTCCTGTTGACCCGGTGCTCCTGGGAATCGCCACCACGCCCTTCTGCTCCCAGTTAATCAATCCCACTAAGGCTTTACTGCTTTACCAGCAAGGTGGTGGATTTCCACCAGCAAAGACAGCAAGGTATGAATGGTTATGATACATTTTTACTGTAATAACCTCTCTGCTCAAATATCATATGCAGTTGACCACAGGAATGACAGGCCTGCTTTCTAAAGGTTATGCAGATAATTTTTTTGTTCCAAGCTAAGTGTCTCTCTTACTCTACTAGATTGTATTATAGAATACAAGCAGGCTGACATACTTTCCTCCTTTGCTTCTATTTGTATACAATTAGGATTTAAGGTCTGTTTCTCTTTTCTTGTCTTCCCCCCCCTCCCGACCCCAAGGACTTGGGATACTTGAGGGTACACATCTGAAATCCTGGGCTAGATTCCTGTGATCATTAATTTCATCAGGCTTGAACAGGGCAAGCTTAGCATGGAGACTCACACGATGCTTTCATACTCCGAGAATAGCAGGCACTGAGGCCTTCGCAGGCCACGTGGCTGCCGATTTAGTCCCGGGCTCCCCTACCTTGGAAGTCCTCAGGCTGCCTGTACAAGGGTGCTGAGCAGTTATCCATTCTGATGCTGTGCTGACAGAAATGACTCTTCCCAGCTATAGATTTAGGAGCTTGGAGGGCTGAACAGTCGCTCATCCACTCTCTAGTTTTCCTTTGGAATTCAGTAATGAACTCATTAAATCACCAACTTGTTGTGACAGGAACTCATTCAGATGCTGATGCTATTGCCATGGAAACCATCCCTCCGCTCCAAGCTCTGCCTCTGCTGAGGAGCACCCCAGCTCCATAATTACTGTCATTCCCCCAAATAACACTGAGCCATCACGGCTCCAACCAAATCCAGAAGCAGGGCATGCAGAGTCTCTATTCTGCTTTCAGACGGATCCTTGTTGGTTTTGGTGTATTTTTAGCACACATTTCTCTTCTGTACCAGTTGTCTTTTAAATGCCTACATGCTGGCTCCTTTCCAACACCTTTCTTAGAGAAGCAGACAAAAGATTTTTGGGGGGATAACTGTCAGGGATAGGGATTAAAGGGAACCCACTGCTTTCCCAAATCTTTGTGCTTCCAAATATAGAAAAAAATGAGTTCTTCTGCCTTTTGAGACCCTGAGAAACAACTCAATTCTCTTATAGTTCATCTTTTATAAAACCTAAAGGTTTACAGATAGATGAGTAATACCCAGATGCAAGCTCAAAGATGCAACACAAGTGCAAAGTGATGTTTGCTTTGTTTTGTTTGTACTATCTAGGCTATTGCTGAATGCCAATACTGAGTGGTGACCAAGACACAGAAAGAGAGGAAGTACACTCTTATCCGGAGTAGCAATCAAGATTTTTTTTTTTTTTTGAGATAAAAATATTTTACTTATAAACAGGATACAATTTGGTACTATATACCAAATAACTGGCTGAAAAATAGAAAAATTTCATCAAAATTTTAATTTAGCATTCTATAGGTATGTAAACATATGTTAAGACTTGCCATATTTATTTTTCAGGTTTTTTTTGGTTTTTAATTAATTTTTATTGGAGTATAGTTGCTTTACAATGTCATGCTAAATCAAGTCTTTTTTTGAATATGCCATGGCACCTGGTATACAGGGAATTTTAAACATAACCATCTCTTAGCAAATGAGAGACACTGTACCAGGCATTTTGCATTCTGTTTCATGATTTAAATTTATCTGCATGAAAATCCCATGAGGCAGATATTTTTATTCCAATTTTACAGCTCAGGAATGTACAGCTCAGAGCAATTAGGAAAATTAAATAAATGCCACGCTCTTCCATACTGCATAGCTGTTACCACATCACACGTGCTGTGCCTGCAGGCATAAAGGTGACTTCTGTTGCCTGAGAATCATAGGTGCCTGGATTACAGCCTTTCATGACTCTCTGTTTCAACTAACCAACCCCTTTGAGGACATCCCAGCTCATTATCTGCTCTCAGCTTGGTATCATCAGCAATGGAGAATTTACTAAAAGCAGTCTGTATCTGGACAGCTTTCTCAGCTTGTTCTGCCCATGAGCGAAGAGCAATCATCCTGGGAGCGTCTACTGAGCGTTAAACTGAGGCCATTTGGTTTTGGCTGAGAGTCCTCTAGGATATCCAGGTACGGGTAGGAGAAGAGGGTGATGAGAAGGAACTAGCTTAGGATCTGCTTGAGCGCAACAAGAGCATCTCAGCAGATCACTGACTCTGAGACCATTTGCTCTGTGCGCAAGAAGCCTGTTCCCCAGTGCCAGTGGGAAGCTGTGTTTTTCCCCCCTTTCTTTAACTGGGTGACCATTTATAATTTTATTTATTTAAAAACTTTTTTGGAGAGTAGTTGCTTTACAGTGCTGTGTTAGTTTCTACCATACAGCAAAGTGAATCCGTTATGTATGCATCCCTTCGTTTTTAGATTTCCTTTCCATTTAGGTCATCACAGGGCACTGAACAGAGTTCCCTGTGCTATCTGGTAGGTTCTCATTAGTTAGCGATTTTACATGTAGTGTCAGTGTACATATGCCAGTTCCAATCTCCCACCCCATCCCACCTCCCCCCTTTCCCTTGGTGTCCATACACTGGTTCTCGATGGGGGAAGCTATGTTTTGAGTGAGACTCACCCCACCCCAGTACTCTTGCCTGGAAAATCCAATGGACGGAGGAGCCTGGTGGGCTGCAGTCCATGGGGTCGCTAACAGTCGGACAGACTGAGCGACTTCACTTTCACTTTTCTCTTTCATGCATTGGAGTAGGAAATGGCAACCCACTCCAGTGTTCTTGCCTGGAGAATCCCAGGGATGGGGGAGCCTGGTGGGCTGCCGTCTATGGGGTCACACAGAGTCGGACACGACTGAAGTGACTTAGCAGCAGCAGNTTCCCCTACCTGCTTTTGAAGTCAGTGCTCTGTTTTTCTGGGTGCCTGATGTCCTCTGCCCGCATTCAGAAGTTGTTTTGTGGAGTTTGCTCAGCCTTGAGATGTTCTTTTGATGAATCTGTGAGGGAGAAAGTGGTGTCCCCGTCCTATTCTTCCGCCATCTTGACCGGAACTCCATAGGATTTCAATCTTAAGTTATTGAGCTTCTTTTGTGACCTAACATATGATCTGTCCTAGAGAATGTTCCATGTGCAGTTTAGAAGAATGTGCATTATGCTTTTGGATGGACTGTTCTAGATAGATAGATGGATAGATAGATAGATTTAATTTATATCTGATCTAATTTTCATTTAAGGCTGGTGCTCTTGTTTATTTTCTGTCTGGATAATCTATCCCTTGATGAATGTGGGGGAATAGTGATGAATAGTAATCCCTTACTATTATTATATTGCTTTCAACTTCTCCCTTTAGGCCTGTTAATATTTGCTTTATATATTTTATGCTCCTATACTGACTGCATAAAATTTTCAAATGTTATCTATTCATGTTGATTGATCCTTTTATCACTCTGTAATTCCCACTTTGGTTGTTATTACAATCTTTGTTTTAAAGTCTGTTTTGCCTGATATAAGTATAGCCACCCCAGATTTCTTTTTACTTCCATTTGTATGAGACATCTTTTTCTCAGTTCTTCAGCTTCAGTATGTATGTGTCTTTATATTGAAGTGAGTCTCTTACAGGCAGCTGTAAGATGGGTCTTGTCTTGTTTTACTCATTCAGCTACTATTTGTCTTTTGATTGAAGCTTTTAGTTTATTTTCATTTAAAGTAATTATTAATGGTTATATACTTATTGGTATTTTGTTTTGGTAGTCTAGCTACTTTATAGCTACTGTCTGCTTCTTCTCTTGTTTTCCTCCCTTGTGGTTTGATGACTTTCCATACTGATATACTTAGGATCCTTTCTCATTATCTTCTGTGTATCTACTAGTGGTTTGCTTTGTTGTTTCTAAGAGGCTCACCTTTGAACATATTCCCAAACTCTACATATTCGCTCCACTCATGTTTTATGTTTCCAATATATTTTACATGTTTTTATTTTCTGCATCTGTTGATTAATTAATGTAGATATATTTTTACTACTTTTAGATTTTAACTTTCTTACTAGCTTTATAAATGATTAATCTACTATATTTACTCTGTATTTATTTTACCCATGAGATTTTTACTTTCATGTGTTTTCTTATAACAAAGTAGTGCCCTTTCTTTTTACCATAAAGCAGTCTCTTTACTATCCTTTACTATAACTGTCCTTATAAGGTTAGTTTAGTGGTAAGGGACTCTTAGTTTTAGCTTTCCTGGAAAGTTCTTTATGTCTCCTTTAATTCTGAATTGTAACTGGGCTGGAAGAGTATACTCGGTTGGAAGGTTTTTCTGTTGTTTTTGTATTTGTTGCATTTGAATATAGCATATTGCTGCTTCCTGGCTAGCAAAATTTCTGCTAATAAATCTTATAAGTCTTATGGGAGTTCCCTTATGTGTAATAAGCTGTTTTTTCTCTTGCTGCTTTTAAGATTCCCTCTTTAGCTCTAATTTTGAACATTTTAATTATAACATGTCTGGTTTGGGTCCTTTCAGTTCAGTTCAGTTCAGTCGCTCAGTCATGTCTGACTCTTTGCGACCCCATGAATCACAGCACGCCAGGCCTCCCTGTTCATCACCATCTCCCGGAGTTCACTCAGACTCACGTTTATCCAGTCCGTGATGCCATCCAGCCATCTCATCCTCGGTCGTCCCCTTCTCCTTCTGCCCCCAATCCCTCCCTACATCAGAGTCTTTTCCAATGAGTCAACTCTTCTCATGAGGTGGCCAAAGTACTGGAGTTTCAGCTTTAGCATCATTCCTTCCAAAGAAATCCCAGGGTTGATCTCCTTCAGAATAGACTGTTTGGATCTCCTTGCAGTCCAAGGGACTCTCAAGAGTTTTTTTCAACACCTTGGGTACATGATATTTAAAATATTTGGGCTTCCTGGATCTGGACGTCTTTCTCCAGGTTAGGGAAGTTTTCCCTTTCTCTCTTCTCCTTCTGAGACCCTCTATAATTTGGATGTTATTTTATTCAATGTTGTCCCACAGATCCCTTACAATATCTTCACTTAAAAAAATTTTTTTTTTCTTCTTCTTGCTGCTCTGTTTGGGTCGTGCCTCTACTCTGTCTTCCAGATAGCTGGTGGCTTTTTCCGAATCACGTAGAGTGCTGCTGAACCCTTCTTGCGTATTTTTAGTTCAGGTGTTGTTTTCTTCATTGTGTTCTTCAAGTTGATCACTACTTTGAACTCTTTATAAGACAATTACTTATTTCTCTTTTATTAAAGTCTTTCTAAGGTTTCTTCCTTTTTGGGAGGCATGTACTTCTGTCTCCTCATTTTGCTTGGCTCTTTGCATTTGGTTTTACACACTAGGCAAAACAACTGCCTCTCCTATATTTGAAGGAGAGATCTGTATAAGAGATGAACCTTACTGTTTAACCTTGCCCAAATTTTTGTCTTTTGAACTTTTGTGACTGTCTAAGAAGCCTGATTTTTTCTTGAGAAGTTTCAATTTTTGAAGCTACCAAGCTATTTTTCACACCTGCTATTCTTAATTCTTGTTTTATTAAAATGTAAAATAACATCTTCATCAATCCTTTATAATGCAGCTTGGCAATAGGCAAACATACAATAAAATTTTTATAACTTTTGTTATAGTAGTTGCTCATAAGGAAGAAATATCCAGAGCAAGGAAAATGCTTAAGAATTATGTAATGGCAGTTGCATAAATTACTAAGAGTCAATAGTGGTCCAGTGTTTTGGACTCAGCACTGGCCGATTCATTTTGCTGTGCAATAGAAACTGACACAGCATTGTAAAATAACTATACACCAGTAAAATTAATTTAAAAAATTACTGAGTCCATTTTATGTCATGTCAACTGTGTTAAGGTTTGTTCTTAGGTAATTAGTATAAGAGCTAACTGAGGAAGCAAGTTATATTATACAGATTTTGCAGATGAAGAAATTGAGGCTCCAAAGGTTAAGTAGTTTTTTTAATGGCACTCTAGCATACTCATACTGTGATTGCCACTGTTATCTTAGCATATTATAGGGTTAAAACAAACGAGGAACGAAGGAAAGAGACAGAGAAGAGAGGAAGAGAAGAAAGACAAAATGGAGGAAAAGAACAAAGGAAAATGGGAAGGAGAAGAAAAAAGAGTAGAAAAAGGAAAAGGAAATAAAGAAATACTATAGGGAAAACAACCAATCCCAAGAACTACACAATCTGTTTAATGCATTATATAATAGAACAACAAAAATGATTTGATCTTTTTAAGATTTGCACTATTGAGGGTGTTATTACGCCCTTTCCAGTGATCTGAAAAGTTCCTGTCTCTTTATAACAATAATTAAAAGAAAGAAATATATCTTTTATATCCTCTTTATTTCCAAGTTAGCTAACACAGATAACTTTTTTAAAAGAGTCTTTTTTTTTTTTTTTTTAATAAAGCATTTCTTTAACCTTCCTTTTCACTTTGCCCCATCTCTACTGTGATCTTCCAGATGGTCTCAAGGGCAGCTGGGCAAGAGTGGTTTCTAGACAGTACAATGAGTTCAGCTGAGCCTGGCATATTCAGTGGGCTTTTTTTCCTTTTTACTTAACACCTGGATGCCAATTTTGTACTCACTTCCCTGATGTGCCTTACATAATAGCTGGTCTAAGGGAAAGAAAAATCACCGCTGCCACCCGTGTGTGTGTTCTGGCAACGTGCAGTGTGGCTTGTGGCTCTCATGATCAGAAGCATGCTGAGTTGCCACATAAGTGGGAGGGGGGTCAAGAGGGTTGGGAGGTCAGATGCTTACATGGTTTGGCTTCAAAAGAAAGGATAATGATGCTTTAAGATTAGGGCTATGTGTGCCATACACAATAGAGAATGAACCAATTATGAAGTGCTTCAGTTCATTATAATTGAACTAAGTGTGGTTTATAACCTAAATTACTTGGATAATTATACCTCCATTTTTACCTCACTGGCTCCCCTAGTTTGGCTCCACTAAAACTCCATTCTATCTCCATAATGTTAAAAAGCTCACTATATTCTAGTTATTGATTTTTTGCCAACCACTCCCTTCCCTCAAACATGCCTCCAGGAACACCTTGAGAACAGAGACTTTTTAATTACATATTTTTAGCTTTCAGAAACTAAAAGTCTTTTGCATAATACAATCACTCTCTGCCTCTCTCTGTCTCTGTCTCTCCCTATCTCTGTTTCTAATTAGCTAAAATAATTTAAATGTGATTTCCTGGAGTGTTTTAATTTTATTAGGGTCAATAGCAAATGACATCAAAAATAATAGATATAGCTAAAAGCAAGTAATCACTGTATCTTAAAGCTAGTTAACCCACAAAACATGAGTCTGCACAAAACTGAAAAGACTAGATATTTTTCCCCCATTTCCACAGGTTGCAAAATCTCCCTTAAAATCACATATTTTCTAATATTTTATTTCATTTGCTAAAATAATTTCACATTATTAACCTCTGGAAAAAATTGAAAAAAACTCACCACCAAACAATGGTTGATTATAGAAGAAGAAACACACTTTGGGGGAAGAAGAATTCCTAGATTTCAGGACTGAACATTTCCTTCCTGTTAGGGTTCACTAGATTTTGTAATGATCAACACAGATTTATTGTTTGGTGTTTCAATGTACTTTTTTCCTTTCTCAAATTCTATTTTAGCAAATATATATATTTTATATATATAGTGCAAATATGCATTTTGCATATAGGTAGCATATATGTGTATCGTGTTTGACTCTTTGTGACCCCATGGACTGTAGGCCACCAGGCTTCTCCGTCCATGGGATTCTCCAGGCAGGAATACTGGAGTGGGTTACCATTTCCTTCTCCAGGGGATCTTCCCAATCCAGGGATTGAATCTGGGTCTCCTGCATTAGAGGCAGACAGTTTAACCTCTGAGCCACCAGGGAAGCCTATATATGATGTCTGTTAATNCCGTCCATGGGATTCTCCAGGCAGGAATACTGGAGTGGGTTACCATTTCCTTCTCCAGGGGATCTTCCCAATCCAGGGATTGAATCTGGGTCTCCTGCATTAGAGGCAGACAGTTTAACCTCTGAGCCACCAGGGAAGCCTATATATGATGTCTGTTAATTTTTTTGGATTGTTGACATATCAGGTATGTTTCCTTTACAATATGTTTGCCAAGTTAGGTCATACACAGTGTTTGGCCAAGGAAAAATATTTCCCTACAGTAATGTTTTCTCTAAGAGTATTCATGGATAAAGTATCTCAGTAGAGCCACTCAAAATGAGTAACTCACAAAAATCAATTCTTAGTAAGAAAAATGAAGTGATCTTGGGCTATTCCTTATAAGAATATTTTCAATCATCTGTCTCTCATTTCTACATTCAAGGGCATACTGAGAGGCATGCACTGAGATATATGTTAGATATTAGAGTTACAGAGATAAAAGACACTTTGCCTCCTTTCAAGGAAGTCGCTGTCCAGTAAGGAAGATAGATTGGGAAATACAAAATCACATGCTAAGTGGTATAGCACAAGTCAAGTATTTAACATGTTGTTGGAGAACACATCTGGAAAGTCTTCCAAAACTAAGAGAAGCTAAGTTAAATCTTGAAAGTGTTATAGGGTTTATCTATAAATGAGGGGTGGGCTATTCTAAAGAGAGGAAGTAGAATGGGCACCTAGAAAGCCCTACGAGAACAGTTGAAGAAAGCTTAGTGAGGATTCTACAAAGACAAGCAGGAACTAGATCAAAATTTTCCATTAAAACTTGCTCTTTGAACTGTAGCACAAAGACTTTTCAAAGGCTATGGTAATGAAGTGACATGATAGTACATATTTTTATACTGATCATAATAACATAAAGCAAGAAATAATGAGACATGATGACAACCTGGACTAAGGTAGCAGAAACCATGAAAGTATGTCTGGCACATGGTTGTTGAATATATAACTACTCTGTGAGTGAATGGTAGAAAGATGAGGATAGTGAAAGGCAAATATTAAAAAGAAATTAGAATAGATCTGATATACCTTTAGGGATCTGTGGTTATGAGGGATTTCCAATTTTCTTACACATATTATTATATTTGTAGTTCATTTCAGTTGCTGAGTCGTGTCTGACTCTTTGTGATCCTATGGACCACAGTTCATACTGATCATGGGGTTCTCAAGGCAAGAACACTGAAGTGGCTTGTCATTCTTTTCTCCAGTGGACCAAATTTTTCAGAACTCTCCACCATGACCTGTCTGCTTGGGTGGTCCTGCACAGCATGGATCATGGTTTAATTGAGTTAGACAAGGCGGTGGTCCATGTGATTATGTTTATAGAGGCACACTTAATTTCACTTAGTTTACCAAATTATTTTCTGGTAATTATTTTTTGATGATCCCTTATGATAATGGCAACCCACTCCAGTACTCTTGCCAGGAAAATCCCATGGACGGAGGAGCATGGTATGCTACAGTCCATGGGATTGAAAAGAGTCAGACACGACTGAGCGACTTCACTCTTCACTCTATGATTATACAGTGGAAGTGAGAAATAGATTTAAGGGACTAGATCTGATAGACAGAGTGCCTCATGAAATAATATTTACCATAAGTGAGATCAAATCTCTTTACATTTATCATGAAAACCAAAATGATTTTCCAAGCTTGGAGCAATGATTCCTTTGAAGCAATATTCAACATAAAAATTTTGATACTACAGGGTTGTGATTTTTTTTTTTTTTTTTTAGTGTTCACTGTCTCATGACCTAACCTGTTGCAAAGATTAAAGCAAAATTTTCCAGTTAATCACAGAGGATTAGTAAGGCCTCTATAATTCTGCATCAGTTAAAAAAAAGAGCAGATCACAGAGTCCAATGTTTTTAGTCTTTATAGGTTTGTTTTCTAAGTAACTTAAAAAGGTACTTGTGAATATACTCTGCCTAATTCTCAGAAGTATTTGATAGTCTACAATAAAAGAAACAGAAATAATAAAAGTGAACCAATTTGAAAAGAACCTTTTCATCCAATTCACAGCCATTTCTTCTTAATAATACCTATGAAACAGAATTCAGCTAGAGTTACAAATGAGATCCTCTATAGTTTCTGACACTGAAAATATTTTATTCACCGTAACTAAACACGGAGCTGGTAGGAAATGACTTCTGGGCGAGGGGGCGGGCTGGGGTTGGGGGAGTCTGTGAAATGGACTGAACTATGGGACTGGAAGAGAATGAACATGAATACAATTATGAAGTGGATTAAATCAAGATGCAGTGCACGCCGAGATCACGTGTTTTATTTCCATTTGGATGTAACAGCTAGTTTCGGGCAGAATATGCTAAGACAGCCACACAAAAGGGAAATGAGTCATTGACTAAATACCAGAAAAGCTTAGGCCAACTGGCTAGACGAAGACTCAGCCACGTCTTTTTCTGCCTCGGTTCCACTTCTATATCCTGAAAGCACCACCTTATCATAGGAGGGAAATCTTTTTGGCAAATATGTCTGGGACACATCCAGCTGTACTCTTCTCCATGTCAAACACACACACACTCTCCCCCCGCATCCACGAGGCTTAGGGATGCATGTGGTGTATACACACACACACCCACACACCCACACACACCCATGCATCCAAGAGGCTTAGGGATGCATGTGTCTTTTTCCCCAGCAGTCTTACCTCCATAATTATGTTTGACCTAGACTAACATTAACATATTTTGCTCTTCCTGAGCAAGCAGCAATCAGCATGAGGTTCCACCTTCCTTGGATCAGAGCCCATCATCCTTTCTCTCTCTCTCTCTCCCTCCTATTCCCACCAGCATAAAAGCCCTGGCACAGGAACTCTGTCTTGCTGACTCTCTGGTATAGTGCCTGGCATATTGCTGGTACTCAATGAACATTTCCTGGGTGAGCTGAAGAAATATTTTCAGTCTGTCCTAGAAGCTATCTGCTTTTTCCTCAGCCTAAAAGCTTGTACAAATCTCCTCATTAAGTAAAAGACCAAAAAAGTCCACCGTTCTCTTCTCCCCACAAGCCATGAAAGGCCCCCCAATTAAACCACCCATAATGTCAGCGCCCTTGTAGCTACTGTTTTCTCTCTCATCACACCTCACAGCCAAGCTTCTTAAGAGAGTGGTGGCGGTTGTTTAGTTGCAAAGTCCTGTCAGACTCTTGGCGACCCCAGACTGTAGCCCTGCAGGCTCCTCTACCCATGGGATTTCCTAGGCAGGAATACTGGACTGGGTTGCTATTTCCGTCTCCAGGGGATATTCCTGACCCAGGGATTGAACCTGAGTCTCCTCCACTGGCGGGAAGGTTCTTTACCCCAGAACCGCCAGGGAGCCCCCCTCTTACGAGCTCGGTTTCTGTACATCATCTTTACTTCTGTACTGGTCATTCTTTAACAGTATTTTTCTGCAATTCATTGCCTCCCTCCCTCCCTTTCATCTGTCCACCTACCCCTTTCCTCCCATCCTTCTTTTTCTCTGCTTCTGTAAATATATATCAATGCCTGTGATGTACTAGGTAACTGCACTGGGAATATGTATGGAAAAAGACAGAATCTCTGAAGTGGGAGTACTCTTGATCTGTGCGAGAAACAGGTGTGTCAACTTGAGAGTCTTAAACTGGGGTCCAACCCCCCTGGCTATGCAGGAGTGTGCTATACTAAGTGATGACCTGGAACAAACCCAGCACATGTACAGATGACAAGGAGCCCCATGAGAGAAACTGCTGAATTTCATTTAAAAAAGGGAGATGAGAACAATGGATATACAAAGTTTTTTTTTTTTTC
>SJYX01000591.1:187308-223723 GCA_006410675.1 Oreotragus oreotragus | reverse complement strand
AAGTTTTTTTTTTTTTCCTGGCAAATTGGCAAATGAAATCCAGTGCAAAGTGAGTAATTTGGTACAGGAGGCATGTGGATAGTTGTCCGGTAAGAGTGTAAAATGACATAAGTGTTAGAGAGCTAATCTAGAAAAATGTATAAAAAGCCTTGGAGAATGTATATGCGTTGGCCCTACAATTCCACTTCTAGGAATTCCTAAGGAAGCAATCATGGATATAAATAAATACATCCCTCTAAGGACACTTAGAGAAGCCTTAAGGGAAGCCTGGTGTGTTTCAATCCAGGGGGTCACAAAGCATCAGACACGACTGAGCGACGGAACAACAACTAAAGAGAATGACCGTCGCCTTGCTTATAGTACTAAAAACTGGAAACATTCTAGATGCTCAACAGTTAAGGGTTGACAATGAAACAATATACAGAAATACATTTTAGCTCATTTTCAGCATGAAATACCGTACAGGTATGCAAAGTTGTGCTGGAGAAGATTACTGAGTGACCTAGGAAGACATTTTCAGAATGTTTGCTCTGCATCGTTAAGGGAAGTAGCAATTATAAAACAGAGTGTATTTTTTTAAAAAAAATCTCATTTTTGGAAAACTATATCAGAATGCAAAAGAGGATACAGAAATGTTAGCAATAGTTTGTATGTACACTTACAGACTTTTTCTTTAGTGTCTTTGTGTACATTTCCCCAAATTTCCTCATAAAGAGTTACTTTTGTTATCAGAAAAAGTATTTTTAACTAGAGACACAAAAATTCCCTTCTGTTTTGGCTGCCTGTTGTCTGCTGGATGAAACCCAAATCCCCTTGCCTGATAAGCGAGGACTGTCACAATCTGGCTGTTCCCCGGCAGTGTCCCAGCCGGCTCTTCCGGGCAGAGACCCATATTCAAGACTCTCCAAGTCACATGCTTATCCGTCAACAAGCTTTGTCTTTCTAAACCTTTGCCTGCACAGCCACACCTCTCCTTCCTCTCCAGCATGCTCAAAGGATTGCTGAACTCCTCATCCTTCTAAATGGCCTGCCTCTCCTGCCTGATCTTCTCACAACTCCACAAGCCTTGGCACCAAAGTCTTTTCTGCCTCAGGGCCTTTGCACCTACCATTTCCTTGCCTAGCTTTGTCTTTACACGACCAGCTCCTTTCCATCTTTCAAACCTTAAATGTCACCCCTGAGAATTTTCCTGGTGGTCCAGTGATTAAGAATCTGCCTGCAATGCGAGAGACCCAGGTTTGACCCCTGCGTTGGGAAGATTCCCTGAAGAAGGGAATGGCTACCACTCCAGTGTTCTTGCCTGGAGAATCCCATAGATAGCGGAGCCTGATGGGTACAGTCCATGGGGTTACAAAGGGTCGGATAAGACTGAGTAACTAACACTTTTGCAATGCAGGGGACTCGGGTTTGGTCCTTGGTTGAGGAATAAGATCTCACACGCCTAGGAGCAACTAAGCTCATGTGCCGCAGTAGTTGTGGCACGCCCCTGGAGACCCAGTGCCACAACAAGAGAGTCTGTGTGCCACAACAAAAGATTCCAAGTGACATAACCAAGACCTCATGCAGCCAAATAAATGGGTAAGTATTAAAAAAAAGATGTCACCTCTGCACTTGGCTTTTTCTGACCACTCTATCCAAAATGGGTCACCTCCTTTCATTCTCTGCCTCAGAACCCTGATATTCCTCCTTAGCACTTGCTACAGTAAAGAACTATTTTTATTCACTTGCTCACTCATTTTAGGGGGTTTGCCCCACTTGAGTATAAGCTCCAGGAAGACAGGGGCTATGATCTGACCCGAGGCCTCACATCTGATAGAACAGTTTTTTCTGGAATGGACAGACCATGGGAAGGCTAGATGCTCTGTATATATTCCTATGTCTTCCTGTGGGATGCTGGATATTCATCTCCACCAACCTTTTCCTGTCTGTATCTTTACTTGTTTATTTATTTGGCTGTGAGATCTTAATTCCCCAACCAGGGATTGAACCTGGGCATATGGCAGTGAAAATGTGGAGTCTTAACCACAGGGCCACCAGGAAATCTCCCTTCTATCTGTACTTTTAAAACCATTAATGCAGTTTTTCCTAACAGACCCTGAAATGGACTGTAGGCCCTCTGGGATGGAGACTGGGTACAGGGTCGAGGTCCTGTCGCGCACTGCAGGTGCTCAACAAGCATGTGCTCCGAATGAATGGAGCAGGGGCTCCCAGGGGATGGAGGAAACCATTCTTGGGCTGAGCAGTAGCTGCAACTCACGCACATGATGAGACTGCCCACATAAGTCTTACACTTTGGGCGGACACAGGGTTTGTGGTGAAAAAAACTTTTAACTACATTTTATGAAGAATTCTGAAAGTGAAAGTCATTCAGTCGTGTCTGACTCTTTGTGACCCTATGGACTATACAGTCCATGGGATTCTCCAGGCCAGAATACTGGAGTGGGTAGCTGTTCCTTTCTCCAAGGGATCTTCCCAACCCAGGAATCGAACTGGGGTCTCCTGCATTGTAGGTGGATTCTTTACCAACTGAGCTATGAGGGAAGCCCAATGAAGAATTTTAGCAATTAGTTAACAATTAATTCTTGAGCTTCAAAAAAAAATGAAGAACAGAAAATTGCAAGATGCTGGTGAAAGAAAGATGACATAAACAGATGGAGAGATATTCCATGTTCCTGGGTAGGAAGAATTGATATTGTGAAAGTGACTATACTACCAAATGCTATCTACAGATTCAATGTGATCCCTATCAAATTACCAATGGCATTCTTCACAGAATTAGAACAAAAAATTTCATAATTCATATGGAAACACAAAAGACCCCAAATAGCCACAGCAGTCTTGAGAAAGAAGAATGGAGCTGGAGGAATCAATGACTTCAGATTACACTACAAAGCTACAGTCAGTATGGTACTGGCACAAAAACAGAAATATAGACCAATGGAACAAGATAGAAAGCCCAGAAATAAACCCATGCACCTACGGGTACCTTATATTTGACAAAGGAGGCAAGAAAATACAATGGTGCGAAGACAGCCTGTTCAATAAGTGATTACGGGAAAACTGGACAGCTACATGTAAAAGGATGAAATTAGAACACTTCCTAATACCATACACAAAGATAAACTCAAAATGGATTAAAGACATAAGTGTAAGACCAGAAACTATAAAACTCTTAGAGGAAAACATAGGCAGAACACCCAATGACATAAATCAAAGCAAGATTCTCTATGATCCACCTTCTAGAATAACGGAAATAAAAACAAATGTAAACAAGTAGGACCTGATTAAACTTAAAAGCTTTTGCACAGCAAAGGAAACCATAAGCAAAGTGAAAAGACAACCCTCAGAATGGGAGAAAATAATAGCAAATGAAACAACTGACGAAGGATTAATTTCCAAAATATACAAGCAGCTCATACAACTCAATGCCAGAAAAACAAACAACCCAACGGAAAGGTGGGAAAAAGACCTAAACAGACACTTCTCCAAAGAAAACATGCAGATGGCTAATGAACATGAAAAGATGCTCCACACTGCTCATTATTAGAGACATGCACATCAAAACCACAATGCGATATCCCCTCACACCGGTCAGAATGGCCATCATCAAAAAGTCTACAGACAAGAAATGTTGGAGAGGGTGTGGAGAAGAGGGAACACTCTTGAACTGTTGGTGGGAATGTAAACCGATACTGCCATTATGGAAGATGGTATGGAGATTCCTTAAAAAACTAGGAATAAAACCACCATATGACCCAGCAATCCCACTCCTAGGCATATCCCTGAGGAAACCAAAACTAAAAAAGACACATGTATCCCAGTGTTCACTGCAGCACTGTTTACAATAGCTAGAACATGGAAGCAACCCAGATGCTCATTGACCGATGAATGGATAAAGAAGTGTGGTCCATATACGCAATGGGATATCAGCCATAAAAGGAATGCCTCTGAGTCCATTCTGATGAGGTGGATGAACCTAGAACCTATTACACAGAGTGAAGTGAGTCAGAGAAAGAGAAACATCGTATTCTAACTCACACATACGAAATCTAGAAAAATGGTTCTGAAGACTTTATTTACAGGGCGGCAATGGGAGAAGGAAATGGCGACCCACTCCAGTATTCTTGCCTAGAGAATCCTGTGGAAAGAGGAGCCTGGTGGGCTGCTGTCCATGGGGTCTCAAAGAGTCAGACTCAACTGAAGCGACTTAGCATGCATGCATGCGCTGGAGAAGGAAATGGCAACCCACTCCAGTAGTCTTGCCTGGAGAACCCCAGGGATAGAGGAGCCTGGTGGGCTGCCGTCTATGGGTCCCACAGAGTTGGACATGACTGAAGCGACTTAGCAGCAGCAGAAGCAGCAATGGAGAAATAGACATAGAGAATAGACTTATGGACATGGGAAGAGGGGGGAGAGAGGGTGAGATGTATGGAAAGAGGAACATGGAAACTTATATTACCACATGTAAAACAGATAGCCAACGGGAATTTGCTGTATGGCTCAGGAAACTCAAACAGGGTCCCTGTATCAACCTAGAGGAGTGGGTTGGGGAGGGAGATAGGAGGGAGGTTCAAAAGGGAGGAGATATATATATACCTATGGCTGAGTCATGTTGAGGTTTGACAGAAAACAACTAAATTCTGTAAAGCAATTATCCTTCAATAAAAAAGTATATGTTTTATTTTTTAATGAAAATAGGCTACTATACTAAATAAAGTTCTTATTTGACTACAAAAAAAATGAACAACAGCAAATCTAACATTGACGATAGAATTATAAGAAAAGAGAAATATCATAGTGCCTTTGGGTCTGTCAAAAAGTGAAGCATTGTACTATATTTCTTAATCTAAGAAATTATAGGCTCCTTGTGTGGAACCCATAAATTGATGTTTGTTTCTTTTACAATGTTCTCCCAGAGAAACATTACAAATAGTGCAGGGCATTACAGACAAATAATGCAGGGCACTCACCCCAATTAAGGCAGCTTAAGAGTGAGATGGTTTAGGACTTCCCTAGCAGCCTAGTGGTTAAGACTCTGCACTTCCAATGCAAAGGGTGTGGGTTCGATCTCTGGTTGGGGAACTAAGATCCCATATGCTGTATGGCCAAATAAGTAAAGTAACTGCTGGATACTTAAAACAAAAAAGAGGGTGAGATGGTCTAATTGAAGTATGCTGAATGTAGAGATGCTCAGTGACTTGTGGGAGAAAACATTAAGTCTGACTAGTGCAGTTATTACTCAGTGAAATAATGCAAGCCTTTCAATTTGGAAGCCTTAGCCTCTCTTTGTGAAAGTGGTCAAACTGGTCCTGAGATACTGTGTTGTTAGGGGTCAGTCAAGTTTCTCTCTAAAGGGCTAGAGAGTGACTATTTCAGCTCTGTGGGCCAAACTGTATGCAACCACTCAACCTGGCTGCTGCTATGTGGATGTAAATGGACAGGCTGTGTTTCCACACAGTTTTATTTGTGGACAATGGAGCTGAATTTTATATAAATATCAGGTGTCATGAAATGTTATTCTTCTTTTTGATGTTTTCCACCAACAGCTTCAAAAATGCAAAACCACCAAGGTGGTGGGCCAGGTTTGGCCCATGGGCCACAGTTTGCTGACCCCTGGGCTGGTTTATGAGAGTTTATCTTCAAGGGCAGCAGTGGGACAGTGAAGAGACGTGCTCTCAGAGGCAGAGCCTTGATCTCTGAAGGGTAAATTCTGGACTTCCGTGGTGTGCAATAGCTGAGATTCTGCACTCCCAGAGCAGGGGGCCTGGGTTTGATCCCTGGTCAGGGATCAAGACTTGGTGCAGCTGAATAAATAAAAGTAAGTGTTAAAAAGCTAGGAAAGATTGAGGGAGGAGATAGCGGAGGACAGGAAGCCTGGCATGCTGCAGTCCATGGGGTCATGAGTCGGACATGACTTAATGCCTGAATGACAGCAATGAAAAACTCCACAAAGAGTTCGTTCCAACACTTGAGCATCAAGGCCCAACAGGAACAACTCATTTCTGAGACCAGAAAACAGTGTCGGGGGCTGGGTGGTTAACAGTCAATTTAAGACGAGAGGGAAAGATTTCATTCTTGGAAGCGAAGCGTGGTCTTTGAAGTTTGATTAAAAGTGTTTGGTTCACACTTTATGGGAGCACATTATATTAGTGCCTTTTCACTGCAGGATCAACGGAAAAGAAGTAACATGCCGCCATCCTCACGTGGCGGCACCTGTGGTTGGAAAAGGCCAACAGACTGCTCTCCACTCAAGGGCTCACTGTCGGAGGACACCACTTCTGACAAGAGAGCCCAGAAACGTCCTTCTTTTCATCCAAAAAAGGCTCCCTCCACACTTCTGACCAGTGTGGTCATAGAATGCATTCCCAGGGAGATGAAAGCAAACGGAGGTGTGTCCAGGGTCTCTTCTGCCCCTCTCATTTCCTGTTCTAAAGTGGGCTTCCATTCTAAATAGTTGACTCCTGCTTTGAATAATCTTGGTGCCGCAAGGCAGCAGCATCTACAAGATGCCAGGGTGCTTGTCTATTATGAATTAGCTGTGATCTGGGGGAAATTCCTCAACCTCTCTCTGTGCTTCAGTTTCTTCAGCTATAAAAGGAGGATAATCACTCTACCCACCTTCTAGAGCGGTGAGGTGTGTGTGTGGTAGTGCATGTATGGGGCTTTGAATGGAGCCTAGCATGGAGTAAGGACTGGATGAGTGTTAACTCTTTTTATTATCTTCTATCTTCTATCAGGTAGCCCAGAATGTGTGCTTATGTGTGTGCTTTCAAACACACACACACAATTTGATCCTCAGCTGGCCAGGTCACTCGCTTTTCAGAGGGAATAAACTGGGGCTCAGTGGCCCAAGGCCACTCAGCTATGACTCTTCTTTTGATTATGAACCAAATGGTCCTTCAAAGGCTTTTAAATTATTGAATGTGATCTTCAATTTCCTGCCCTTTGCCTGTTGTGGAAGCTCCTTAAAGAAAAAGTTGTATAAAAAAGTCTTTAAAGAAAAATCCACCTACTTGTAATCTATATGCAATAGAGGGTCTTAATTATTTGACGTTAAGTTTATTTTTCTCATATGCTTTATGATCATTACCTTTTTTAATCATATTTTATTATTTCCATCCCTAATATTCCTTCTCCTCTCTTAAATGTCTCTTTTATTGATCACCTACCATCGATTTCTTGAAATGTAAAAAAAAAACAAACTATATTTGTTACCAGCCACAGAACTTTAAGTATTTCTTGACCTTTCAGCTTCACCTTTTGGATTTATCACTGCTATGCATGTAATGACAGGGTAGTTATCCTATAGTAACCCTCATTTAACTGCAAAAGCATGGTTGTGGCAAACTGAGCATGTAAAATGTAAACTCTTTGCTCAGTCATGTCCAATGCTTGCAACCCCATGGACTGTAGCCCNGCCCCCGACTTCACCTTTCACTTCCCCCAGCCTGGCCCCCAAATGACTCGGGATCCAAATGGCCTCGCCGCTCTCCGCCCCTGACACTTCCCAGTGTCTGTCACCATCCCACCCTCTAAGGGAAAACCTCCATTCCCCAAGTGCTGAAGAGCTGAACTCCAAGTAAAAGAGGACCTTTAATCTGATTAAAATAATTCACAGTAAATTGCAAATCTCTTAATCCTCTTAGAGGCATTAACATTTTTTTTTAAATTGGGGAGGAGAAAGCAACTTGATACAACCTCTAATTGTTGGCATTTTTGTACAGAGTAAACAATAATATATTTTGCTTTATTCGGATAGAAATGGCTATCACATTGGCATGGCAATCTGCCCAGAAATCTGTCTCCAACCTGTCAAATTAACCCTGAGTTTTCTCTTAAGAATATCTTCCCTTCTTCTACTTGTATTTATTTGCTGTTCTTTTAAATTCCTGGTAAGAGGTCTTAAGGTTTGGAGGGATATCTCTGTAGCAATAATTTTTATGTTTTGGGTTTTTAAATCAGGGTCTATACCAAGCAACAATCATAAACCAGTTCCCTATAAAAAAAAATCTTGATAAAGAGGTCAATCAGCAAAATAATAATAAAAACAACACTATTCATACTTAAATCTGTCTCTTATACACATCTTCATTTTCACTTTTCACTTTCATGAACTGGAGAAGGAAATGGCAACCCACTCCAGTGTTCTTGCCTGGGGAATCCCAGGGACGGGGGAGCCTCATGGGATGCCTTCTATGGGGTCGCACAGAGTCAGACATGATTGAAGCGACTTAGCAGCAGCAGCAACTCAGTCCTGGGCTTCCCAGGTGGCGCAGTGGTAAAGAATCCTCTTGCAGAAGATGCAGGAGACATGGGTTTGATCCCTGGATCAGGAAGATCTGCTGGAATAAGAAATGGCAACCCGCTCCAGTATCCTTGCCTGAAAAAAATCCATCAACAGAGGAGGTTGGCAGGCTACAGTCCCTGGGGCTGCAAGAGTTGGACGCAACTGAGCGACAGTATACAACTCAGTCCTCTTGTACGTTCTGCACTTTTTTTGATTTCCTTCTTTTTTTAAATTCTAACATTCATTCATGTTCACTGTAGAAAATGTGGAAAATGGAAGAAACTATAAAGCAGGAGAAACAAAATTTTCCCCATAATACTATCTCGCCATCTCAGGAGAGAATGTTGGTTAGTATTTTGACATATTAACATAGAAACATTGATATTTTACATATCCTTCTAGTGAATAACTTTTGCCATAAAAGTTAAAATGATTTCTTACCATTTTCCCTTGACTGTCATTGAAATAAAGCTAGAAAGCATAAAAAAATTGAAAGAAGAAAGAACAAAAGCACTTAGCATTAACCATTTTGGTATATTTCCTTCAACTCCTTTTTATGTCTGTGTTGTGATTACAACTGGATATATTTCATATTTAGAAAAACGTATTATATCTTAAGCACTTTTGACATCAAAAAGTTTGTAAAGATAACTTTTAGTGGCTGTAAAAAATTTCATCATAAGTCTTTACTTGTTCAGATATTCTTTCAAGGTTTTGGCTGTTTATAGTTTTCACTATTTATAGATAACTGCTACATGCATCTTTAAGTGTAGATTTTTGTCCACATTTCTAATTACTTTCTGAGGACATATGTCTTGAAAGGAGACTGTTAGGACAAAGAATATGAACATTACAAAATTAGTAATGTTATTTTTTTCCCTCTGACTCTAAATGCATGATATAACCCTTGAAATAAGTACTATAATATTAAATACTAAATTATATTTCCTTTCATCCCTTTTAAGGGCAGGAAGCTTTTCAAGTCTTTTGATTCATGCTTGCAAATGGTTTTCCACATCTGTATCAGTTACTTCTCTCACTAGCAATAAAACAATGCAGAATCTTACTGCATTCTCACTAATGAAGAACATTATCCTTAAAAGAAACTCCACTGTGGGAGGTGGGAGGAAGTTTCAAGAGGGAGGGGATATATGTATACCTATGGCTGATTCATGTTCATGTTTGGTAGAAACCAACACAATATTGTAAAGCCATTATCCTTCAATTAAAAATTAAAAGATTCAAATAAAAATATCCAAACAAACAAACTCCACTGACTTGAAGGGAAAAGCAGTATCTTATTGTTTTGTTGATACCTTTGATTATTAATGAAGAAGACATTTTTTCAAATGTGTGTCATTTTGGCTATCTTTTTTTGGGTGAATTTTCTTAGCTATCATAGGTATTTCTAAATACACAGGTAGAGATTAGCGGTGTGTGTGCTCGGTCGCTAAGTCATGTCTGCTTCTTTATGACCCCGTGGAGTGTAACCCACCAGGCTCCTCAGTCCAGGGGATTTCCCAGGCAAGAATACTGGAGTGGGTTGCCAATTCCTCCTCCAGGGAATCTTCCCAACCCAAGGATTGAACCTGCCTCTCCTGCACTGGCAGGTGGATTCTCTACTGCTGAGCCACCTGGGAAGCCCACTGATTAGTAGAGGATGATGTTCATCTAAGACTCATAAGTATGTACCTTAGCCAACACATCTGCGTACCAGCGGGAACCATTTCACACTAAGAATCAGGTGAGTGAAGTGATGCTTCACCCACGAGGAAAGCCATGCAGGTCTCCGTCGTCCCCTCCACCGTAGGCCTGACAGTCAATCACACCTCAAACTACTGTATCTCAGTTTAACATGAGCTTCCAAGTATCTGATGTATCTGATTTTTTTTTTAAAAACCTTTCCTGGTATGATGTTATTCTGGTTTACTACCATTCTTGCTGGACTAAAAAGACTATGTGGGAATATAAAAGTAGCGGAAGCTGGTAAGATAGATCCACAATTGATTAAAATCTGTTTTGCTTAACTTTATCTGTCAGCATCTGCAAATCAAATTTCCCCCGTAACCACACTGGCTTCCCACGACCACGTGGGGTTCTGGGTACTGTAGCTCTAGTGTGGAGGCTGCGAGCAGAGCCCAGGCACCCAAGAAGTGGAAACTCACGCCCCTGCGTTTGCTGTCCCTTCAAAATTGGGTCAAAATGGGTCAACTGTTCCTGGGAAGGTAACTGTCCATGAGCAGGTAGATTTTTCTTATGCTTGCTCTGAAGTGTCTGATTCCTCACACAAATCTGGATCTGACATCAGCTTCCTTCAGTGTTACTTAGGAAAATCTCGGTCAGCATGTGGGTCCCTTTCCTTTCTAAGCTGACACCCTATACTTAGTGATGATTGTTAAGTGGCCCTGTAACTGGGGCTGCGATGCAGTGTACAATCCAGGGTGAATTCCTCTAACAAGAGCCTGTCTTTCTTCTGCCTCTTCTTTCCTTTGATGTTTATTTGGTGCTTCCGGTGCTGGGGCAGTGGATGACTCAGATGTTCACAGGACACCTCCCCTGTTCTTAGGGAGCTTACAGTTTAATGAGGGAGAGAGATGAAGAGCACAGATTAACTAGAAAATGAAGGGACGGTAATGGGGACCACAGAGATAACAAAAAAAAAGAGGCATGGAGCCCCCTCTAAGAACTTCACTCTAAGGAATCATCTGGGACTCCAAGTCATGTGGCTTTTAAGGGGGAGGGTGTAGAAGAGGATTCCAACAAGGCCCATCTGCATTAAAATAAAATTTAAAAAATGTATTGAATTTTATTTATTTGGCTGCGCCAGGTCTCAGCTGCAGCATGTGGGATCTCTAGCTGTGGCATGTGAACTCTTGGCTGTGGCATGTGGGATCTAGTTCCCCAACTAGGGATTGAACCCGGGCCCTCTGCATTGGGAGCTCAGAGTCTTAGCCACTGGACCACCAGGGAAGTCCCCTGTCTGCATCTTGCTGTCACAGTTACAAAGGGGCTCTGTGATCCTTCTAGAGACAACATACCCCCTCTTCTCACAATCACACAAACAGCCCATCACCTTTGGTGACAGTGCTTGCTGTTGCCTAACGTATAGAGCTAAAAATAATGTCACCATCCAGGAAACACTGTTGTGTGCTAAACCTGTCCCTTAAGGAGACAATTCCTCTCCGCAGCCACAGGAGGTATCCTGGCAGCACCTGCTTTCACAGTGCAGTTCCCACCGCCGTCTTTCTTAAACCTCACCCTGCTGGATCCTGGAGCCCTGACCACAGGGAGCAGCTGCTCAGACGGTGGAATCTATTCAACCTTTAGCTCTCGGTCACCTGCTCTGTCACCTTGGCCCCCGAGAGCAGGCGCTCATCTGGCCAGCAATGGTTTGGTGGCTGGGGACACATCTATTTGGGACCAAACTGATCTAGAATGTGGCTACCACCAAACAGTGGCAAGGAAGGACTGTGTTACCAGTGGCGTCTGAACAGGGAGCCCAGCACCAAAGGTCAACTCCATGCACCTGTCTCAGAGTTTCTCATTACGATAAAATGCATTCAGTGACGAGAAATAACATCCATGACTTCCTAGTCATTCACTACACAGTTTCTGAGCATTTGCTTCCTCCCCTTGCGGAACTCCTCACAACTTCCTGAAAGTGAAAGATGCTAATTAACACATGCACACAAATCAATTATAACTGCGGTGTTGTGAAGGGAAAAAAAAATAGGGTCTTATTAGAGGACATGAATACGAGGACTTAAGACTGGTCTGGGAAAAAGGTCGTTTAACCTGAAACCTGAAAGATGCCCGAGGGTCCGTTCTCAGCAGAAGGTTGAACACTTGAGACATCTCCAAGATAGGTAGTGTGGGCCCCTTGCTTGAGGAGGTACCCACTGTTCTCAATTTACGATGGGGTTACATCCTGATAAACCCATCGTATGCTGAATATCTCAAAGCCAGAAATGCAGTGAATACGCCTGACCTACTGACATCCTGGCTGAACCGAGCCCACCTTCAACATGCTCAGAACACTTACATTCGCCTACAGTTGGGTAAAATCATGCAAATCAATGTTTTTATCATAAAGTGTTGGACAGCTCACGCAAGTGGTTGAAGACTGTACTAAAAGTGTGCAACAAACTAGTCCTCTGGGTACAGCACAGTCTTACGTGTGTGTGTTGGTAGCTCACACTCCACGTTCCCTTCTCCAGGGGATCTTCCCAATCCAGGAAGTGAACCGGGGTCTCCTGCACTGCAGGTGGATTTTTCACCGGCTGAGCTACTAGGGAAGCCCTCGTACAGAGAGAAAAATAAGTCAAATGATCTTAAGTTGGGGACCACCTGTGAAAGTAAGTGGGTGTGACCCTGCAGGTGAGAAGGAGCAGAAGGTGCAGATGCTGGCCTTTTGGGCTGTTAATGGGACAAAACTACTGAGACAGCAGTTTCTGGCTGAGGGTAAGGGGACACTGTAAAGGGTAACAAGTGGCAGTAGGGGCAGAAGTTGAAAAATCAACACATTACCGGGGATTTTTGCAAAAACTAACGCCTATGGCGTTAATATGTCTCTGGTCAATAATGTCTTAAGAAATGAATGAAGGAGACAGACAATAAGGTCCTACTGTATAGCCCAGGGAAAAATTATATCCAATATCCTGTGACAAACCATAATGGAAAAGAATATTAAAAAAAGAGTGTAGGACTTTCCTGGTGGTCCAGTGGTTAGGACTCTGTGCTTCCAGTGCAGAGGATGTGAGTTTGATCCCTGGTTGGGGAACTAAGATCCCACATGCTACCTGGTATGGCCAAAAAATGGGGAAAAAAAAAGAATATAAAAATTACATACAATAAAACACGTTGTGTGTATATGCATGCTAAGTCATTTCAGTCATGTCTGACTCTTTGCAACCCTTTGGACTGTAGCCTGCCAGGGTCCTCTGTCCATGGGATTCTCCAGGGAAGAATACTGGAGTGGGTTGCCATTTCCTCCTCCAGGGGATCTTCCTGACCCAGGGATGGAACCCACATCTCCTGTGGCTCCTGCATTGCACGTGGATTCTTTACCACTGAGCCACCTGGGAATTCTGCAAAACATGTTATAAACAACTTAAAAAAAAAAAGAAGTGAAGAAGAAGAAGAAGAAGCATTGTTTATTTTGCCCATGGCTATACCCCTGGTGCAGAGGATCAGCAAGTTAATACGTGCTCAAAAGTATTCGTTGGATGGTGGCTGTAATGGGACAGAGTCGATTCTGTAATAATCATGATGACAAGCAGAACAGACTCAGCCACCATTGACTGAGCGCCTACTACGTGCCACAGCTGTGCTTGGTGCTGGCTAGGCTAACCCCAATCTACCAACATGGGAAGCAGGCATTCTGATCCTCACTCCTGGATGAGGAATTATCAGGTATCCAGAGGTTTAGGAAATGCAGTGTCTCATCCAGAGAGGCGCTGAAATGCAGGCCAGCAGCCCAGAGCCTGTGCCCTTTCTGCCACATCACGCTGCTTCTCAAGCAGAACACGTTCTGAGTTGAGCTCCAGGCTCTTCCAGATGACTTGGCTGCTGCAGGGTCTCACGCTGTCACTGTGCTTGGTGACCCCAGCCTAGCAGCCCCAGAAGAGGCATACGCACCCCAGATGTGTGAGATCACAGATGGCCACCTACAAGATGCACTTACTAAAAGTGCCTTGTGCAATGAGGCTGTGCCAGGTTAGGCCAGGGGTACTAACGAGGCCACTGTTTCAGGTTAGTCTCCAGATCCAATTAACTCAGCTCCGTGGCTTAGCGACACACCTCAGCCCGAGTCATCTGTCTCAGAGAAAACACCTGAGAAGTGTGGGTGGCTTCGCAAAACCTGTTTGCGAGACTAGGAAAGCCATTCAGAGCAATGTCACATAAAGGCCAAGAACAGCTTCCTATGAAAAGATTATACAACCTTCTAACCCAAACTTATGTGATCAGAGCTCCTCTGCCTTGCAAATACCTTTTCTCAAGTCTTAAGACATTTCCTCCTCTAAGAATTTCTCAGAACCTTGTCTCTTTGATATTGTTTTTTAAAAAAAAAGTTTGGGAGATGCAAAGCTAATATAATTTGACTAAAAATTTAAAAGACTGTTCACATTCAGAGTATCTACGCAGCTTTGAGGCTGTTCAAACAATTATAACTGGAGACAGAGATGTTCTTAGAACCAGTATTTAGGCAAGCTTCACTGGTGGCTCAGACAGTAAAGAATCTACCCGCAATACAGGAGACCTGGGTTCAGTCCCTGGGTCAGGAAGATCCTCTGGAGGAGGGCATGGCAACCTGCTCAAGTATTCTTGACTGGAGAATTCCATGGACAGAGGAGCCTGATAGGCTACAGTCCATGGGTGCCAAAGCGCTGGACATGACCGAATGACTTTCACTTTCACTAGGCAAGCTTATTGTTTGGAATATGATCAGGATGCAGTTAGCTTTCAAGGCAAGTGCTAAATTGTTGGCCAAAAGGTTCATTCAGGTTTTTCCATAACATCTTATGAATGAACTTTTAGGCCAGCCAAATAGCTCTACATTCTCTTTCTCTGCTTCTAGTCTCTTCCCTCTACAAACTGTCCTCCTCATGGCTGCTGGAGTTATCTTTCCATAACACAGATCTGATTAGCTCCCTGCTTTATATAACCTACTAATCCCGCTTGTGTTGTGTATATAAGTCAGGTGGTTTTGTGATGGATCGTCTGTCTGGGACACTCTTGAGAGTCAGAAGAGGCAGCTCTATTAATTATTATGTCAGGGTAACAGCCATAAACTAAGCTGTGACTGTCCCTGGCAAGCTATGAGCTCTGGTCATCTCACAAAGAAGGTGCCTGGCAATCTGTCCCCACGAGATCAGGCTCCGAGAGGCACCTGCTTTTCCTGTGCTTTCTGGCTCCATACCTCAGCTCTTCCCTGCTTTTCAGCTGGAGGGTGCTTCTAGACCAGCTAGAAGAACAGCGCCACATCCTCTCCAAGGCAGACTTAGGGGCTTCAACCTCTACACTTTCACGCACCGTTAACACTGTCTTCACTGGGGCATCAGCGTTTGTTTGGGTTCCTATTGTCCTTCAGGACCACAAGCTCCTCAAGGTCGGGGATTGAAGCGTGTGTGTTGTTTCTTGTGTCTTAAGAGCTCAGTAAATGTTCATTGATGATAAATCAATCCCATGACTAGAGAATCTGAGAGCTTTTCAATACCATACCCTGAGGTGAGTGTTGCCAATAAATGTTCATGACTACAGCCTCTTATTGCAGAGCCAATGACTGTCCCGGTATCACAGAAAAACAGTATGACATGAGCAATTCGTTTTCTTGGTGGTGGAGACAGTAAGAGTTATTATTTCACTTCTGCTGTTCATTGGGGATGGTGTTGCTCTGGGCCAAAAGGCTGCACCTGGGGAGGGTGACTCATCTCTGTGGTGTTCTGAGCTGTCTCAGGCCCAAAGGCACTCAGGTGTCCTGGATAGTAACTCGTGTGCGGCGCTCAGGCTGCAGACAGCCTCTGCGTTGGTGTCTTCTACAGTTAAGACTCCTGTGACGTTCCTGGGCAGTCCCTCCTGGTCTAACCGGTCTCTTTACAACCAGGAGACACCCAAGGGAAGAGAAAGGAAGTTTCTCAGGCTGAGACCAAAAAATGCCACCTCCCTCTGGGTGAGCAATGGAGTGCACACCCAGTTCGGTGAATTCCCTGTCTCCAGAAGCAGGAATCTGGGAGGGATGAGCCATGACTGGCCAACGATTAGTGTATTGAGCTAAATCTCAATTTCCAGTGACTTTATTGAGTGAGGAAGCAGACGCAGCTCCCTGGCCCTCCCACTATGACGGCCTTCCAGCTTTTGCTGATCTTGAGCATGGATAATTTGAATATATTAAAGAGCCAGAGAATAAGACCCATGAATAAAGAGACAGAAGGTCAGATGAGTATAGGAAAGTATCATAAGGTGAGTCACCAGATGGTGACACCTGTTCCCATAGTCCCTGAGCACGAGAAGAAATTGGAGCGTAGGACATTTTGGTTTAGAAAGAGGACCAAGTTTCCAGAGGGATACTTAAGATCATTAAGTACATCACCAAAGGAGGTGTGGAGTAGATTTGACTGGAGGTCTTTTAAAACAGAGCCATTGTTAAGCAGTCAGAGATGCGTGCTGGTCAAACCTGAGCGTTGCCCAGAACTGGCTGGAATCTTTAGTGTTTCCACTAAAGTGTTTCCCAACCCTACAGTGTCATGATTAATTGCCAGTGAGCAGAACCCCAAAGGAGAGGGACCTCAAGAAGTCACCTGATCTTCTACCAGACAACAGAATAAGACATCTATTTTTGGGTATCACTAAGGATGAAAAGCAATTAATACTGTGTTGGCCAAAAAGTTTGGGGCAGTGTGGGGGGAGCTTCCCAGGTGGCTCAGTGGTAAAGAATCTGCCCGCCAGTGCAGGAGCCACAGGAGAGGCAGGTTCAATCCCTGGGTGAGGAAGATCCCCTGGAGGGGGAAATGGCAACCCACTCCAGGATTCTTGCCTGGAGAATCCCAGGGACAGAGGAGCCTGGTGTGCTACAGCCCATGGGGTCACAAAGACTCGGACGTGACTGAATGAGCACAAAAAGTTCGTTCTGATTTTTTAAGACGTTATGGAAAACCTGAACAAACTTTTTGGCCAACCTAATACTTGTAGTCTTTGAACATTTCGTCAGTCCCCGACAGTCAAAAACTTGTCCTGGGACTTCCCTGGTGGTCCAGTGACTAAGAATCCATAAACCCAATGCAGGGGGATATGGGTTCAATCCCTGGGTGAAGAATTAAGATCCCTTATGCCTAGGGGCTTCCCAGGTGGCACTAATGATAAAGAACTGAAGCAGGAGATGTAAAAGATGAGGGTTTGATCCCTGGATGGGGAAGATCCGCTGGAGAAAAAATGGCAACCCACTCCAGGATTCTTGCCTGGAAAACTCCATGGACGAAGGAGCCTGGCAGGCTGCAGTCCATGGGGTCAGAAAGAGTCTGACACAACTGAAGTGACTTAGCACGCACCCAGATGCCTCAGGGCAACCTAAGCCCTTATACCCCAACTACAGACCCCACGTGCCACAGCTTGAGAGAAGCACATGCGCCACAACCAACAGCCTGCACACTTCAGTGAAAGATCCTGCGGGCCACAACGAAGATAAAGATCCTATGGGTCACAACAGAGACCCAGAGCAGCCAAAAAGAAATGTTAAAAAAATAAAATAAAATTGCTGTGATGCTTAGTCAGATTTTCTTGGTTATAAGATGAGAATGAGATGGTTTCTTCCTACCAGTGTACACACACAGTAAGCTAAGGTTATATTGTTTAAGGCTCTTCTGACATTCCTCGTGCCTTCAAAGCTTCTGTGGAGAAGTCCCAGAAAATCTACCAGACTGAGTGAAATCTGAGTTTGACGAGATTACTCTGTGTACAGATGGATGTTGTAATGCCAAGCTTCGGGGTCTGAGGTATTACATTAAATATTAAGGGGTTAGGGATGGAAACTGGATGGAATCTAGCCCAACATTCTTCCTAAAACACACAGCATCTTAAGGGTGTCCATCAACACTGTAACTATTCTCCCCTGGATATCAGCCACCCACCCAATGCGCATGTCTACTGGGGAGGAGGAGGTGAGGGAAAGAAGTAACAGATGAGTGCTGAGCCCAGGCGATGGAAAGGGTGGTCCCAGGGGGAGCAAGGGGTCTGGGAGGGAGAAAGTGGTGGGGCCAGAGGAGAAGCAGAGGTCATAGCAATAAATAAACTAAGAGGGTAGAAGGAAAAGTAAATAAAATACAGAGAAGAAAATTTCCCCGAATAGTAACTCAAGAAGCCTTAAAAGGGTCATGTGCCCGTTCATGCTTGAGCAGGTCAGTTGGTGGAAAGTGTGCGCTCAGGCTGCTGGCCTGGAGGAGAAGCAGGAGAAGAGGCAGGTGGTGGGTAAAGAAACTTCCACTGATAGGCAAGGGGACAGCGACCTGACCGCAAGTCTCCAGCTAAAATATATCCTGGCACCCCCCATGTGGCGCTGCTGGCCAGGGTCACAGTTTCAGCATCTGTTCCCGTTGCTGCCCTCCTTCTGCCCCTCTGCAATGCTTCCTGGGACCCTCCATCCCATTAAGTTGGCCAAGTAGCTGAGAAAAACTGCGAATTCTGGGAGGGGCTCAGATGGTTCTCTAGGAGGTGGTAGAGGACATGGAACGTGATTTAAATGAGAATTAAGTTGAATTGTTGAAACGCCTACACATAAAGGAAGGAACAGACGACTAACCTTTTCTTTGGACACCTAGTAGCATACCCACCTTCTAGAATGTTTTAAAGTGGAAGATTCTTGCTATAATTTTCGAGAAATAAGACTCTTAACTCCCCCTCCCTCCCCACTGTTCAGTTAATTTGGGGGAGATCAAAGAGTGCCTCCAAGCCATTTGCAGAGAATCTGATTTTGCTGAGGTCATTAAAAGCTTTACCCTTCAGTTCTTTAACAAAATAACCCACACAGAGGACTGGGGAAAAAACCAACCGACAGTCCCTCACCCACTGCTTCCCTTTTTCATGCTGGTTGTTTTTTAATTGCTTCTATTTTTAGTTCTTTGGATGGGGAGCTCCGATCACTAAACAATATGCTTACGATGTTCTTCCTTCATTTACCAATTTTGGATATTACCCATTGACTTCTTTTTATGACAGATCTGCATTTATATTACTAATAATCTCTCCTCTTGGGCTTCCCTGGGGACTCAGACGGTAAAGGATCTGCTTGCAATGCAGAAGACTCAGGATCGATCCCTGGGTTGGGAAAATCCCCTGGAGAAGGCAATGGCACCCCACTCCAGTACTCTTGCCTGGAAAATCCCATGGACAGAGGAGCCTGGTGGGCTGTAGTCCATGGGGTTGCAAAGAGTCAGACATGACTGAGCAACGAACACTCCCTTTTCCAACCTCCTCTCGCCCCTCATCTATAACTTAATCAATATAGTAGTGTCACTGGATTCTCTTTATTACGTAAAATAATGGCAGCATCCTTTGTTCCATCAGTGAGAAGCCTTTTTTTTTTTTTGGCAGCAGGGCCTGTGGGATTTTAGTTCCCTGACCAGAGATCAAATCCATGTTCCCTACACTGGAAGTGCAGAGTCTTAACCACTGGACCACCAACAAAATCCCTTCAACAATGAACTCTTGTTTTTATCTCCAAACAGTGCTCCCATCCCAAATATTCCACCCTCGGTCAGCTCTACTCCACCTACCAGGCGCTCCAGCCAGAAACGAATCCTCACCTGCCCTTTCACCCCACATAAGTCCTGTCATCGCTGCCTCCAAAACACATTTCCACTCTCTCCACTGCTAAAACACTAGTGCAAGTCATCACCTTCCCTCTCCAGGATCAGCTGCTCTTATCTCCCTATAAATCTGTCCTCTACAAAAGAGCCAGACTGGTTTTTCTGAAACATAGATCACATCACATCACTCCTCTTGCTAAAAAGTGATCTCTCTTTCCAGCCTCCTCACCATTGCCCATAAGACCTTCAGTGATCTGATCTGGGGTATCTCAAACAGCCGTGCTCTTAAACTCTCCCCCTCATCCACTCTGCTCCAGCTATCTTTTGACCGTCACAAACTGACTCCTGTTTTAGGGCCCTTTGCTCTTCTGCTTGGTAGCACCCTGCATTTTCTCCTTTTCATCTCCCGAATCCTAACTGGAGTGCTGCTCCTCCTGAGAGGCCTTTGTGGGACAAAGCAACCTCCTGGGTCGGGAAGATCCCCTGGAGAAGGAAATGGTAACCCACTCCAGTATTCTTGCCTAGAGAATCCCATGGACAGAGAAGCCTGGTAGGCTACAGTCCATGGGGTCGCAAAGAGTCGGACACGACTGAGCGACTTCACTTCACTTCACTTACCCCTTGGTGTGCACTCTCACATTATCTTGTTTATCTTCACGCTGTTCTATACATTATCCTATTTTTATACGTTTATTGTTTACCCCCTGCTTCTAGAATGTGAGCACTGAAAGTTCTTTTGTTCACTGTATCATCATCTAGAACAGGGCCTGGCACATAGAAGGCATTAAAAAAATATGGACTATGATCAGCTCAGTGTTCTGCAACATTGCTAAGGCTTCCATGCTTAGCAATTGCTTTGACTAAGATTAATTCCAAAAGTTGGAAATCAAGCAGTGTTTTAGTATTGCAACCATGTAATTATTATTCACTACTTAAGTAAAATCCCAAAATATATTCTCTCTTGAATGTTTTTTTACCTCCTTGGAAATTATAATTGCTTTTTCTCTTCATGGTCTAGCTTTTTTTAAAATTAATTTTTATTGTAGTATAGTTGCTTGATAATGTTGGCTGTACAACAAAGTGAATCAGTTACGTACTTACATATATGCCCTCCTTTTTGGATCTCCTTCCTATTCAGGTCACCACAGAGCACTAAGTAAGGGTTTCCTGCGTTGTACAGTAGGTTCTTGTTATTTGTTTTATGTATGTGCTCAGCTGTGTCCAACTCTTCGTGACCCCATGGATGGTAGCCCACCAGGTTCCTTTGTCCATGGGATTTCCCAGGCAAGAATACTGGAGTGGGTTACCATTTCCTCCTCCAGGGGATCTTCCCAACCTAGGGATCGAACTTACATCTCCTGTGGCTCCTGCACTGCAGGGAGATTCTTTACCTCATGAGCCATCAGGGAAGCCCAATATATACACTGTTGATATTATGCATCTATTTTATATACAGTATCAATAGTGTATACATGTCAGTCCCAAGCTGCCAATTCATCCTACCCTTCCATCCTCCCTTAGAAGGTCTAGCATTGTAGGATAGACTAGAATCCACAAATCCCCTCTTTTCCCAGGGACTATTTACTCAGTTCAGTTCAGTTTAGTTGCTCAGTCATGCCCAGCTCTTTGTGACCCCATGGACTGCAGCATGCCTGGCTTTCCTTTCCTTTTTCAACTCCCAGAGCTTGCTCAAAATCATGTCCATTGAGTCAGTGATGCCATCCAACCATCTCATCCTTTTTCGTCCCCTTCTCCTCCTGCCTTCAATCTTTCCCAGCATCAGGGTCTTTTCTAGTGAGTCAGTTCTTCACATCACGTGGCCAAAGTATTAGAGTTTCAGCTTCAGCATCAGCCCTTCCAATCAATATTCAGGACTGATTTCCTTTAGGATGGACTGGCTGGATCTCCTTGCAGTCCAAGGGACTCTCAAGAGTCTTCTCCAACACCACAGTTCAAAAACATCAATTCTTCGGCACTCAGCTTTCTTTATAGTCCAACTCTCACATCCAAACATGACTACTGGAAAAACCATAGCTTTGAGTCGATGGACCTTTGTTGGCAAAGTAATGTCTCTGCTTTTTAATATGCTGTCTAGGTTTGTCATAGCTTTTCTTCCAAGGAGCAAGCATCTTTTGATTTCAAGCCTGCAGTCACCATCTGCAGTGATTTTGGAGCCCAAGAAAATAAAGTCTGTTACTGTTTCCATTGTTTCTCCATCTATTTGCCATGGAGTGATGGGACTGGATGCCATGATCTTAGTTTTTTGAAGGCTGAGTTTTAATTCAGCCTTTTCACTCTCCTCTTTCACTTTTATCAAGAGGCTCTTACGTTCCTCTTCACTTTTTGTCATAAAGGTGGTGTCATCTGCATTTCTGAGGTTATTGATATTTCTTCCTGCAATCTTGACTTTGGCTTGTGCTTCATCCAGCCTGGCATTTTGTATGATGTACACTGCATATAAGCTAAATAAGCAGGGTGACAATATACAGCCTTGACGTACTCCTTTCATGATTTGGAGCCAGTCTGTTGTTCCATGTCCAGTTCTAACTGCTGCTTCCTGACCTGCATACAGATTTCTCAAGAGGCAGGTTAGGTGGTCTGGTATTCCCATCTCTTTCAGAATTTTCCACAGTTTATTGTGATCCACACAGTCAAAGGCTTCGGCATAGTCAATAAAGCAGAAATAGATGTTTTTCTGGAACTCTCTTGCTTTTTCCATGATCCANTTTTTTTTTTTTTGGCAGCAGGGCCTGTGGGATTTTAGTTCCCTGACCAGAGATCAAATCCATGTTCCCTACACTGGAAGTGCAGAGTCTTAACCACTGGACCACCAACAAAATCCCTTCAACAATGAACTCTTGTTTTTATCTCCAAACAGTGCTCCCATCCCAAATATTCCACCCTCGGTCAGCTCTACTCCACCTACCAGGCGCTCCAGCCAGAAACGAATCCTCACCTGCCCTTTCACCCCACATAAGTCCTGTCATCGCTGCCTCCAAAACACATTTCCACTCTCTCCACTGCTAAAACACTAGTGCAAGTCATCACCTTCCCTCTCCAGGATCAGCTGCTCTTATCTCCCTATAAATCTGTCCTCTACAAAAGAGCCAGACTGGTTTTTCTGAAACATAGATCACATCACATCACTCCTCTTGCTAAAAAGTGATCTCTCTTTCCAGCCTCCTCACCATTGCCCATAAGACCTTCAGTGATCTGATCTGGGGTATCTCAAACAGCCGTGCTCTTAAACTCTCCCCCTCATCCACTCTGCTCCAGCTATCTTTTGACCGTCACAAACTGACTCCTGTTTTAGGGCCCTTTGCTCTTCTGCTTGGTAGCACCCTGCATTTTCTCCTTTTCATCTCCCGAATCCTAACTGGAGTGCTGCTCCTCCTGAGAGGCCTTTGTGGGACAAAGCAACCTCCTGGGTCGGGAAGATCCCCTGGAGAAGGAAATGGTAACCCACTCCAGTATTCTTGCCTNCCCTTTGCTCTTCTGCTTGGTAGCACCCTGCATTTTCTCCTTTTCATCTCCCGAATCCTAACTGGAGTGCTGCTCCTCCTGAGAGGCCTTTGTGGGACAAAGCAACCTCCTGGGTCGGGAAGATCCCCTGGAGAAGGAAATGGTAACCCACTCCAGTATTCTTGCCTAGAGAATCCCATGGACAGAGAAGCCTGGTAGGCTACAGTCCATGGGGTCGCAAAGAGTCGGACACGACTGAGCGACTTCACTTCACTTCACTTACCCCTTGGTGTGCACTCTCACATTATCTTGTTTATCTTCACGCTGTTCTATACATTATCCTATTTTTATACGTTTATTGTTTACCCCCTGCTTCTAGAATGTGAGCACTGAAAGTTCTTTTGTTCACTGTATCATCATCTAGAACAGGGCCTGGCACATAGAAGGCATTAAAAAAATATGGACTATGATCAGCTCAGTGTTCTGCAACATTGCTAAGGCTTCCATGCTTAGCAATTGCTTTGACTAAGATTAATTCCAAAAGTTGGAAATCAAGCAGTGTTTTAGTATTGCAACCATGTAATTATTATTCACTACTTAAGTAAAATCCCAAAATATATTCTCTCTTGAATGTTTTTTTACCTCCTTGGAAATTATAATTGCTTTTTCTCTTCATGGTCTAGCTTTTTTTAAAATTAATTTTTATTGTAGTATAGTTGCTTGATAATGTTGGCTGTACAACAAAGTGAATCAGTTACGTACTTACATATATGCCCTCCTTTTTGGATCTCCTTCCTATTCAGGTCACCACAGAGCACTAAGTAAGGGTTTCCTGCGTTGTACAGTAGGTTCTTGTTATTTGTTTTATGTATGTGCTCAGCTGTGTCCAACTCTTCGTGACCCCATGGATGGTAGCCCACCAGGTTCCTTTGTCCATGGGATTTCCCAGGCAAGAATACTGGAGTGGGTTACCATTTCCTCCTCCAGGGGATCTTCCCAACCTAGGGATCGAACTTACATCTCCTGTGGCTCCTGCACTGCNACCCCATGGATGGTAGCCCACCAGGTTCCTTTGTCCATGGGATTTCCCAGGCAAGAATACTGGAGTGGGTTACCATTTCCTCCTCCAGGGGATCTTCCCAACCTAGGGATCGAACTTACATCTCCTGTGGCTCCTGCACTGCAGGGAGATTCTTTACCTCATGAGCCATCAGGGAAGCCCAATATATACACTGTTGATATTATGCATCTATTTTATATACAGTATCAATAGTGTATACATGTCAGTCCCAAGCTGCCAATTCATCCTACCCTTCCATCCTCCCTTAGAAGGTCTAGCATTGTAGGATAGACTAGAATCCACAAATCCCCTCTTTTCCCAGGGACTATTTACTCAGTTCAGTTCAGTTTAGTTGCTCAGTCATGCCCAGCTCTTTGTGACCCCATGGACTGCAGCATGCCTGGCTTTCCTTTCCTTTTTCAACTCCCAGAGCTTGCTCAAAATCATGTCCATTGAGTCAGTGATGCCATCCAACCATCTCATCCTTTTTCGTCCCCTTCTCCTCCTGCCTTCAATCTTTCCCAGCATCAGGGTCTTTTCTAGTGAGTCAGTTCTTCACATCACGTGGCCAAAGTATTAGAGTTTCAGCTTCAGCATCAGCCCTTCCAATCAATATTCAGGACTGATTTCCTTTAGGATGGACTGGCTGGATCTCCTTGCAGTCCAAGGGACTCTCAAGAGTCTTCTCCAACACCACAGTTCAAAAACATCAATTCTTCGGCACTCAGCTTTCTTTATAGTCCAACTCTCACATCCAAACATGACTACTGGAAAAACCATAGCTTTGAGTCGATGGACCTTTGTTGGCAAAGTAATGTCTCTGCTTTTTAATATGCTGTCTAGGTTTGTCATAGCTTTTCTTCCAAGGAGCAAGCATCTTTTGATTTCAAGCCTGCAGTCACCATCTGCAGTGATTTTGGAGCCCAAGAAAATAAAGTCTGTTACTGTTTCCATTGTTTCTCCATCTATTTGCCATGGAGTGATGGGACTGGATGCCATGATCTTAGTTTTTTGAAGGCTGAGTTTTAATTCAGCCTTTTCACTCTCCTCTTTCACTTTTATCAAGAGGCTCTTACGTTCCTCTTCACTTTTTGTCATAAAGGTGGTGTCATCTGCATTTCTGAGGTTATTGATATTTCTTCCTGCAATCTTGACTTTGGCTTGTGCTTCATCCAGCCTGGCATTTTGTATGATGTACACTGCATATAAGCTAAATAAGCAGGGTGACAATATACAGCCTTGACGTACTCCTTTCATGATTTGGAGCCAGTCTGTTGTTCCATGTCCAGTTCTAACTGCTGCTTCCTGACCTGCATACAGATTTCTCAAGAGGCAGGTTAGGTGGTCTGGTATTCCCATCTCTTTCAGAATTTTCCACAGTTTATTGTGATCCACACAGTCAAAGGCTTCGGCATAGTCAATAAAGCAGAAATAGATGTTTTTCTGGAACTCTCTTGCTTTTTCCATGATCCAGCAGATGTTGGCAATTTGATCTCTGGTTCCTCTGCCTTTTCTAAAACCAGCTTGAACATCAGGCAGTTCACGGTTCACATATTGCTGAAGCCTGGCTTGGAGAACTTTGAGCATTACTTTACTAGCGTGTGAGATGAGTGCAATTGTGTGGTAGTTTGAGCATTCTTTGGCATTGCCTTTACTATACTGTATTGGTGTTTTTCTTTCTGGCTTACTTCACTCTGTATAATAGGCTCCAGTTTCATCCACCTCATTAGAACTGATTCAAATGTATTCTTTTTAACGGCTGAGTAATACTCCATTGTGTATATGTACCACAGCTTTCTTGTCCATTCATCTGCTGATGAACATCTAGGTTGCTTCTATGGCCTGGCTATTGTAAACAGTGCTGTGATGAACATTGGGGTACTCGTGTCTCTTTCAATTCTGGTTTCCTCAGTGTGTATGCTCAGCAGTGGGATTGCTGGGTCTTATGGCAGTTCTATTTCCAGTTTTTTAAGGAATCTCCATACTGTCCTCGATAGTGGTTGTACTAGTTTGCAATCCCACCAACAGTGTAAGAGGGTTCCCTTTTCTCCACTCCCTCTTCTCCACACCCTCTCCAGCATTTATTGCTTGTAGACCTTTGGATCGCAGTCATTCTGACTGGCGTGAAATGGTACCTCACTGTGGTTTTGATTTGCATTTCTCTGATAATGAGTGATGTTGAGCATCTTTTCATGTGTTTGTTAGCCATCTGCCTGTCATCTTTGGGGAAATGTCTACTTAGTTCTTTGGCCCATTTTTTGATTGGGTCGTTTATTTTTCTGGAATTGAGCTGCAGGATTTGCTTTTGAATTAGGGCTCACTTGACAGGCTGAAGAAATGAAAACAAAGCCATACAAGGTGCAATACAGCTAAAGCTCTCTGAAACTCACGATGCAAGCCCTGTTGAGCTCTGTGGGCTCCCGGTCTTCACACAAAGACAGTGGTTTTCAGAGATCATGGGTTTTGCAGTCAGAGAACTTGGGTTTGACTCTGACTCTGCTCTGTTACTTATTAACTGTGAGGCACTGGGTTAATCATTTATGTGCTCTGAACCCATTTCTTCACTGTAAAATGGGGACAAGAATGTCTACCCTGCAGTAGGGCAACTTTGAAGATTAAATCCTATAATTTATGCAAATAAACAGACATAATAGTAGAACCTTAAGTGATGGTTACTACTACTATTTTCACTGATAAAGGCAATAGGGACCTGCCTTGTGGTCCAGTGGTTAAGAATCTGCCTTGCAATGTAGGGAACTCAGGTTTGATCCCTGTTCAGGGAACTAAGATCTTACATGCCTTGGGGCAACTAAGGCCGCTTGCCACAACTACTGAGCCCGGACACCACAGCTAGAAGGCCCATGAACTGCAATGAAAGGTCCCGCATGATGCAATGAAGACCTTGCGGGCTGCAGCTAAGACCCAACACAACCAAAAAAAAAAAAAAATGATACAAAGAGTTGGCATGTAGAAATCAAGCCTAAAACATTCATTGCAGTGAAAAAAAAATCCAGAATTTATATACTGTTTTATATAGCACTAAGCATGATGATAGCACTCGGTAGCAACACTGAAAAAATGAACAGGTTTCTAACTCTGAGGCTCGTTTTGGTCGAGACCCAGTGCCCTTCATGATGCCTGCTGTCCCAACCCTGCCATTCTGACTGACCTTGTTTGTATAGCTCCATCCATTAAAAAATTGCTAGGCAGGAGCCTTAAGCTACAAAGTCTTACATTTGATTTCTTTTGCATCCTTGTCCTTACTGATAAAAATTCCAAATGAGTGAAACAGGAATAAGTGGGGTTTTACTATAAGTTATAGGTTTACAATAAATTTTGTTTGGTTAAACAAATCAAATATATGTGTGGTGTAAAGAACATGTCACTGAGAAGGGGAATTTGGGGGGTGACTTAAGGATATCGATCTTATTATTGCAGTTATATCAGACTAGATGCACTGAGTTCTCTGGTTGCTCAGGAGGTTTGCTCTTTCCATCTCATGCCCTGGCTCTCACTTACCATTTCCTCTGGGGCGGGCTTCTCCTAACTTTGTTTTCCCTTCATTATCTTGGAAGGATTCCTGTTTTCGCTTTAGGAGTATGCCTGGATGACTGCTCTTCAGAGAGATGATAGCTAGACTAGGGGGTCAGAAATAAGGTCATCACACAGACTCTCGAATTCCCAAGATGATTATCTGTTCAACTACGTCTAGGAGCCATCAATCTGGTGTTCACCATGCCCACAGCAACGGGAAAGAAAACAAAACGTCTTAAAAGCTAGGTTCCAATTATGCTTATCAGCAAGGGGGCATCTTTCTGTTTCGGTTTGTGGTCAATCAATGCCCTTGTCTGAGATCTGACAACAGCAGAGGTGTGCAAACAAGGCAGACAGGAACTTCAAAGCCACAAAAAGCCTTATGTTTGATTCCTTTTTACCTACGAAAGGGAATCTGCTAATAGCATCCGAGAATAAAATGGCAATAAATTTAGCTCATTGCTAGGTAGATCAGGGGAGAACCAGGGAGAAGAACAAGGACAATTAAAAAGTAAAACCTATTTTCACAAATGGGCAAGATGAAGAACCCCGTAGAGCGGGCAAGCTTGCTACTCTGCCCTATTTGCTATTTAGGGTCCAGACGCCATAACCAATGGCTAGTTTTTAAACCGTAAGGTTTTACTTTGAAAGGAACCTGGACCTCCTGACCTTCTGACTCTTCTATCCAAGATGGAAACTGAACAAAGGACAGTGCATTTAGGAATCTGCATTTAGAGTCACCTGCCAAGGCTTCCCGGTGACAACTGTGACTGTCTCATCTTTTATACAAACGAAGGTGAAAAGGTTTTCTAAACATATAAAACCCTAAAGGAAATTCCATGATACTTATCAGAAGCACCACACACACACACTTTGGATCAGGATATCAAAACCACCCAGCTGGACTACATGATATGATGGTAGGCCAGAAATGTGCTTGTGGGAGTTAATATTCATATCTTCTCAATCTGATAAATACCAGCTTTGATTTCTTACTGCCTTTCTTTTACAAAGCTTAAGTGACTTAGAACAGGAATCATGTGTCATATCTAGCAGTTAATCAAGTTCTCTCAGGTGCTGAAACATTTATTTGCATACCCTTCCTTTTGTAAAAGGTGTACTTTCAGGTTGGAGTTCCACTCTCCTGAACAGATGGCTATCATTTAACTAACAATGCTGAGTTTGTTTACCAAGGATTTGTAGTCTAGTCACAAAATAGTGAATATGATTTAGCTTCCATCAGTGACAGGCAAAAATAGCGCTTAAATAAGAATCCAACAGATGGGATGGCTTTTAAGATGCAGAAACAAGTTTCAAAGAGACTTTGGAGTTGGCTGTTAGAATGCTTGGATTTATAAAATACAAGAAAAGATTGGCAGAAATTGTATATAAGAAAGTAGAAGAACATGGTGCTGAAACCTCATATACATAAAATAAATTACTTGGTAAAAATATTTCCCTTTGTGGCCTTAAGTTCAACCCATATGAGAGGTTCAATGTATTGCCATGAAATAATAGAGGGTCCCCTGGGATATGGGGTATCAGAACCCCAGTGTGTATAAGATTTGAAAATTGCCTCAGATGGTAAAGAATCTGCCTACAACGCAGGAGACTCGGTTTCAATCTCTGGGTGGGGAAGATCGCCTGGAGAAGGGAACGGCAACCCACTTCAGTGTTCTTGCCTGGAGAATCCCATGGACAGAGAGCCTGGTGGGCTATAGTCCATGGGATTGCAAAGGGTTGGACATGCGTGAGAGACTAACTCAGTCACCATAATCCCTATGTGATAAGGTTTGAAAATTGTACCCCAGTCTTCTCAGGATCACCCACAATTTCCCAATCGCAGAATTACTGCTTTCACCTAGTAGCAGAAGAACAGCTTCAGAACCTTGCTCATCTGGGTGTCATCTAAACCTGGCTGGTCAGGTTTAGAACATCTACGTCCAGACTTTCAGGTTTTCACTTACAAAACAGGCCTCTGGAGCTGGTCTTTCTGAACTGGTACAGTATAAAAAAATTACACTTCCAAAATATAAAGTTATAGAATCTAGAATAGAAAGAGATAAGGTAACATTTTACTTCCACTCAATCTTTTTGATTATTATTTTTTTTTCTTTCCACAATTTGGCTTTCACTCTCAACTCTTAGTCACTCAGTTGTGTCTGATAGACAGTCGCCCGCCAGGCTCCTTTGTCCATGGAATTCTCCAGGCAGGAATACTAGAGTGGGTAGCCATTCCCTTCTCTAGGGGATCTTCCTAACTCTGGGATCACACCTGGGTCTCCCACATTGCAGGTAGATTCTTTACCATCTGAGCCAGAAAAGGGTCACAACTGAGTGACTAAGCACACACACACACACACACAGAGCACTTAAATAAAGACACTTCCTAAGGTCATCAAGATGGTAGGTGGTGCAGGAGGGCATTAGAGGGCAGACACACTGAAATCATACTCATAGAAAACTAGTCAATCTAATCACACTAGGACCACAGCCTCGTCTAACTCAGTGAAACTAAGCCATGCCCGTGGGGTAACCCAAGACGGGCAGGTCATGGTGGAGAGGTCTGACAGAATGTGGTCCTCTAGAGAAGGGAATGGCAAACCACGTCAGTATTCTTGCCTTGAGAACCCCATGAACAGTATGAAAAGGCAAAATGATAGGATACTGAAAGAGGAGCTCCCCAGGTCAGTAGGTGCCCAATATGCTAACTGTGGTGTTGGAGAAGACTCTTGAGAGTCCCTTGGACTGAAAGGAGATCCAACCAGTCCATTCTGAAGGAGATCAGCCTTGGGATTTCTTTGGAAGGAATGATGCTAAAGCTGAAACTCCAGTACTTTGGCCACCTCATGGGAAGAGTTGACTCATTGGAAAAGACTTTGATGCTGGGAGGGATTGGGGGCAGGAGGAGAAGGTGACGACAGAGGATGAGATGGCCGGATGGCATCACTGACTCGATGGACATGAATCTGAGTGAACTCTGGGAGTTGGTGATGGACGGGGAGGCCTGGCATGCTGCGATACATGGGGTCGCAAAGAGTCAGACACGACTGAGCAACTGAACTGAAGTGAACTGAAGGTCATCAAGTCAAAGAGACTTTCCAGGTCTTAATCTCCTTTAACGCTGAGGCATCTGATCATGCTGCCCTCATCTTTCCAAGAGATTACCTCCCTCACATCGCCTTCTACTTTTCTGACTTCCCATCCATTAAACATGGGATTTGCCCAGGGTTCCAATCTGATCCCTCTTTTCATGCTCCATGTTCTCGCTGGTGCCTTCCTCTTGCTTTGGCATCAATTCAGACTCATTTACACGGCCTTCAAGTTCCTTGACCATCTGGTTATACCGATGTACCTTTCCAGAATTTCTTACTACTTAATCTGCACAACCTCTGAGCTTGCCACACCAGACTATTTCTCACTACTTCTCAGAACAGAACCCATGTATTTTCAAATATTCCCTTTATGGCTTTGTTCATGCTGTTTTCTTCTACCCCAAACGCATAGACCCGACTCACCTGGACCACCTTCCCTAGAGTCTAGAGTCCAGGTTCAAGCTTATTAACAGCATCATTGTGGCATCAATGACATCTGATAAACCCCACCCATTCAAAGCGTATAAGAGGGAAAGTTCGGAGATGTGCATATACCCTGAAAGCATTGCCAGGCTCAAAATATCTGCCACCCCCAGGAGTTTCCTTGTGCTCCTTTGTAATCCCTCCTTCTTGACACCTCCACACCCATTCTCCTTTCCCAGACAACCACTGATATGCTTCCTGTTACTATAGCTCAGCTTGTATTTTCTAGAGTTTGATAAAACGGGATCATACAGCATGTACATTTTTAAGCTGAGATTCTTCGACCAAAGGGGCTTCCCTGGTGGCTCAGATGGTAAAGAATCTGCCTGCGATGTAGGAGATCAAGGTTCGATCCCTGGATCAGGAAGATCCCCTGGAGAAGGGCATGGCAACCCACTCCAGTATTCTTGTCTGGAGAATCCCATGGATAAGAGGAACCTTGTGAGCTACAGCCCATGGGGTCGCAAAGAGTCAGATACGACTGAGTGACTACCAGTTTCACTTTCTTTGATCAAGCATTCATTTTGAAATGAATTTTGAAATTCAGCCATCTGGTAGTGCCTATCAGTGGTCATTCTTTTTAAAAAAATATTTTATTTTTAATTGGGGGATTATTACAATATTGTGATGCTTCCCGCCATATATCAACATGAATCTGAACAGGAGCCCAGTGTACGGGTACCACAGTTTGCTTATTCATTCACCTGCTAATGGCCATTTGGGTGGTTCCCAGTATTTGACTGTTACAAATAAAACTGCCATAAGCAATGTGGTTGAGTCTCTATGTGCCTGTATACTTTCATTTCTTCCTTTGGTAAATTCCTAGGAGGGTAGGTATATTGAACTTTTAAAAAACTGCCACTGTTCCCCAAAGTGACAATACAAATGATCCAATTAATACAATTATCCAAAATGGACGATATGACAATACAAAAATTATGCAGTGTTGCTGAATCCTGTCTGAGGGGTAAAACATTCAGTCTTTCACCACTAAACATCATGTTAGCTTTAGATTTTTCACAGGTGCTCTGCATCAGATTGAAGAAGTTATTTTTATTGTTAGTCTGCTAAGAGTTTTTATCAGAAACAAATGTTGGATTTTGTCAAATGCCTTTCCTGCATTTATTGAGATATCATATGGTTTTTTTCTTCTTAGTTAAATTATATGGTACATTATGTAGATTGATTTTTGAATGTTAAATCAACCTTGTATTCTTAGGATAAATCTCACTTGGTCATAATGTATTAGTTGCCTTACATATTGTTAGATTTGATTTTTCCTTCTATATATTGCCCATCTGCAAAGTCACTCAGTCATGTTTGACTCTTTGTGACCCCATGGACTGTAGCCTGCCAGGCTCCTCTATCCATGGATTTTCCAGGCAAGAATACTGGAGTGGGTTGCCATTTTCCTCCTCCAGGGGATCTTCCCCACCCAAGGATGGAACCTGTGTCTCCTGTACTGCAGGTGGATTCTTTGTCCTCTGAGCTACTGGGGAAGCCCTTCTATATACTGTGGAAGTGGATATAATCAGTTTTGCTTAGATTTTTTACATCTCTGCTCCCAAGGGAGATTGGTAATATTTTTGTCTGACTTTGGTATCGGGGTGAGACTGGCCTTACAGAATGAGTTGGGGAGATACTTCCCAATATATAATCGAATACAACAATATATAAGACAAATAATACATTATGACTGAGATTTATCCTAAGAATACAAGGTTGATTTGACATTCAAAAATCAATCTACATAAGTTCAGTTCAGTTGCTCAGTCGTGTCTGACTCTTTGCGACCCCATGAATCGCAGCACAACAGGCCTCCCTGTCCATCACCAACTCCCAGAGTTCACTCAGACTCACATCCATCGAGTCTGTGATGCCATCCAGCCATCTCATCCTCTGTCGTCCCCTTCTCCTCCTGCCCCCAATCCCTCCCAGCATCAGAGTCTTTTCCAATGAGTCAACTCTTCGGGGCACCATATAAATAAACTAACAAGAAAAAAACATATGATATCTTAACAGATGCAGGAAAAGCATTTGACAATCTCCTTTTCAGTTTTCTGGAAGAATTTGCAAAGACCTGGTATTATGTCTTCCTTAAATGTAGAGAATTCACCAGTGAAGCCATTTGAATCTGGAATTTTCTTTGTGGGAAAGTTTTAACTATTAATTCAATTTCTTTTTTTTTAAGGTTTTTTTTTTTTTTTTTTGATGCAGACCAGTTTTAAAGCCTTTATTGAGTTTGTTACAATATTGCGTCTATTTTATGTGTTTTTTTTTTTTTGGCCCTGAGGCAGGTGGGATCTTAGCTTCCCAACCAGGGATTCAACCAGAGTCCTTTGCATTGGAAGGCAAAGTCTTAACCCATGGATCACCAGGGAAGTCCCTCAGTTTCTCTGACAGACAAAGAACTAGTCCAGTTATTTATTTCTTCTTGTATGAGCTTTGATAGTTTGTGACTTTTAAGGAATTTGCCCATTTCATCTAAGCTGTCAAACTGATTGGCATAAAAAGTTAATAATCCCTGTTATCTTTTTAGTTTCCATGGACTCTATAGATTTCACCCTTTTCACCCTGATATTGGTAACTTCTGTCTTCTGTTTTCCTTATCTTCTCGCTAGATGCTAATCTAGCCTGTTTTGGTTTCACCTGTATTTGCTACTGTTTGTTTTTCTGTTATCTCTTTCATTGATTTCAGCTGATATTTATTGTTTCTTTCTTTCTTTTTTTTTTTTTTTTTTTGCTTATTTTGGTTTAAGTTGCTCTTATTTTTCTAGTTGGTTGGACGTGTAAGCCGAACCGCAATAGGTTTGCGATCTCTCTCATCTGTTCTCGGCATTTAGTGCTATAAATTCCACCTACGAAGGGCGTTAGCAGTATTACATACATTTGATATGCTGTATTTTCATCTTGATGACGTTCAAAACACTTTCTAAGCCTTCATTTTCATCAGCTCTTTGACCCATGAGTTGCTTTGAAGTGTGTTATTTAGCTTCTAATTATTTGGGGATTTTTCAGAGATCTTGCTGTTATTGATTTCTAATTTCATTTCACTAGGGTAGGGATCTTAAAGCCTTTATATTAGTTGTGACTTGCATCATGGCCCAGAATATGGTCTATTTTGGCAAATATGTACTTGAGGAAGATGTGCATTCTGATGCTGTTAGGTAGAATATTCTAGAAATGTTAATTAGGTCTACTCAGTTGATACTGTGGTTCAAGTCTTCTGTATGCTTATTTTTCTGCTGACTTGTTCTATGAATTGACCCATGTTACTTTGTTACTATTATTTTTTAAACAATTGCCTTTTTTTTTTATAGCCACACTATACTACCAGAAGAAACAAGAAAAACATTGAATAGACAATGTAACTTTACATCTAAAACAACTTTAAAAAAAAATTTTTTTTAACGTCATGGCATGTCCTTTTTCTTTTTTTTTTTGTATTTATTTATTTTTTTACACGAACTCCCAAACTAAAAAGATTGAACTAACAAGGAAAACAGATTATATATTTACTCATGTAGCTGTTATTTCTAGTGCTCTTTATTCATTTGTGGAGATCTGTATTTCTATCTGATACATGTATATGTATGTGTGTGTGTGTGTGTGTATATGTGTGTGTGTGTATATATATATATATATATTTCTGCCTAAATGACCTTCTTTAATATTTCATGTACTATGACTCTACTAGTAATGCATTATTTCAGCCTTTGTGTATCTGAAAAGTCTTTAATTCTCTTTCATTCTTAATGTTATTACTACTTGGTACAGAATTGTAGGTTGACACTTTTTCCCTTCTGTATTTTAAAGATGTTCTATTGCTTTCTCACTTTCATCATTACTGATGGGAGATCTTCTACAGCCTTATATTTATTCCTTTGCATAAAATGTGACTGTTTCCTTTGGTTACCTTTTAGATTTTATTTTCATCATTGGTTTTGAGCATTTGATTGTGATATGCCTTGGTGTAGCTTTCCTCATTTTTTGGGTGTAACTTCTAGGATTTATGTGTTTATGAGATTTTCACTAAATTTGGAAAGTTTTCATGATCTGTTCCTTTTTCAAACATTTTTTTTTCCTCTGTGTGCTTCAGTTTAGATAGTTTCCATTGCATTTCCATAGTTTCAAGTTCACTGATCTTTATTTCTGCAGTGTCTAATACGCTATCAATCCCATCTGGTGTATTTTTATGTCAGACAGAGTTTTCACTTCTGGAAGTTTGACTTGGGCCTCTTTCAATGTCTTCTATGCCTTTAACTGTTTGCTATAACTATCTTAATATCCTTGTTGGTTCTTTTTAACTTCTGTGGCAGTTCTGGGTTGATTCTGATTTTTATTCTCATAATGGGTTGCATTTTCCTGCTTCTTTGCAGGGCTGCCAATTTTTGACTGAATGCCAGACACTGTGAATTTTCCCTGCTTGAGGGTGGCTGCTTTTGTATTCCTATAAATATTCTTGAGGTTTTCCTGGGTTGAAGTTGAGTTACTTGGAAATTAATTTGATCCTTCTGGGTCTTGCTTTTAAATCTGTTAGAGGAAAACCACAGCAGTGCTCGATCTAGGGCCAATTACTCTCTCCTGCTGAAGCAAGACCCTTCTGAGTACCATCCTTAAAAACAAACAAACTTACTTGGCTGCAGTGGGTCTTAGCACGTGGGATCTTTGATCTTTGTTGTAGCATGCAGGATCTTTTAGTTGAGGCATGCAGGATCTAGTTCCCTGACCAGGGATCAAACCTGTGTCTCCTGCGTTGGGAGCATGTTAGTCTTAGACACTGGACACCAGGGAAGTCCCTGAGTACTGTACTTAATGCCCCGTGACGTAATGAGAATTTCCAGTCTGGTTGCTGTGAGCAGGTACGATATGTTCCCCACTCTCTGTGAGCGCCAGCAGTGCCACCTTTCATCTTGTGGATTATTCTTTTGTCCTGTGGTGGTTCCCTAGCAACATGCGCTGACCAGTATTCAGGCGAATACTTAACAGGGACCCTTGCGGACCTCCAGTTCCCTGTGTAGCCCTCTCCTCTGTTCCTCTAACCTGGGTGACCTCATTTATTCTGTTTCTCATGAATCATCATCCTTCAGAGATATCTGGTTTCCTGAACACTATTATTTCATATATTTTGTCTGCTTTTTGTTGCATTAGGCAAGAGGGTAAATTTCATCCTTGTCACTCCATCTTGGCTGGATGT
>SJYX01000591.1:50621-182834 GCA_006410675.1 Oreotragus oreotragus | reverse complement strand
TTCAGAAAACTAAGATCATGGCATCTGGTCCCATCACTTCATGGGAAATAGATGACGAAACAGTGGAAACAGTGTCAGACTTTATGTTTTTGGGCTCCAAAATCACTGCAGATGGTGACTGCAGCCATGAAATTAAAAGACGCTTACTCCTTGGAAGAAAAGTTATGACCAACCTAGACTGCATGTTAAAAAGCCGAGACATTACTTTGCCAACAAAGGTCCATCTAGTAAAGGTTATGGTTTTTCCAGTGGTCATGTATGGATGTGAGAGTTGGACTGTGAAGAAAGCTGAGCACCAAAGAATTGATGCTTTTGAACTGTGGTGTTGGAGAAGACTCTTGAGAGTCCCTTGGACTGCAAGGAGATCCAACCAGTCCATTCTAAAGGAGATCAGCCTTGGGTGTTCTTTGGAAGGAATGATGCTAAAGCTGAAACTCCAGTACTTTGGCCGCCTTATGGGAAGAGTTGACTCATTGGAAAAGACTCTGATGCTGGGGGGGATTGGGGGCAGGAGGATAAGGGGATGACAGAGGATGAGATGGCTGGATGGCATCACCATCTCGATGGACGTTAAGTCTGAGTGAACTCCGGGAGTTGGTGATGGACTGGGACGCCTGGCGTGCTGCGATTCATGGGGTTGCAAAGAGTCGGACACGACTGAGCGACTGAACTGAACTGAGTGCATTACATTAGGACTCTCTTGGATACAGGCTTTCCTAATGGGTCAGTTAGTAAAGAATCCGCCTGCAATGCAGGAGACCCAGGTTTTATCCCTGGGTGGGAAAGATCCTCTGGAGAAGGAAATGGCAACCCACTCCAGTCTTCTTGCCTGGAGAATCCCATGGACCAAGGAGCCTGGTGAGCTATAGTCTATGGGTTCGCAAAGAGTCAGACATAACTAAGTGACTAAACCATACCTCTTGGATACAAAGACAGAAACCCAATTCCTATAGCTTAAGTGAGGGGGAACTTGTTATGAACCAGGATAACGTTAAGGAAAAGAAAATTGTCAAATGGTGAATTCACCAAAGGGTAATATGCTGAACAATAAATCTGCATATCTCACCGACCTGTTTTTTGTTTATCCAGTTTTTATTGGATGGATTGGCTGGACGCTTATGGTTCTTGGGCTGCCTGGCTCTTCCTCACCTATCAGCCTGTCCCTTTTGCCCACCCCCCACCCCCAGATTGGCACCCAAATGCATGGGTGCATACACACTCCTCTCTTCCTCTGTTTCAGCTATTTTCAGCTCCAACAGCAGGGCCAGAAAAAAAGGACTCCTCCTTAAACTGTCATGAAAACTGACCAATTACACTTCCTGGAAATTCTCAAAAGCTACTAACTGCCATCTCATCTAGCTGAACCATTGTCAACTTTTCATAAAGGGTCAAAAGGAACATATTTTTGGTAAACTGGTAAGTTGGTAAATGAGATAAATTAGTCAGTTGGGCAAACTTGATGGAAGAATACTAAATGTCAAATGGAAAATAACTGAAGGAAAATTTGAAGATTTAGTATAAGCTAAATTTCCCATAAAGAAATGCTAAAATCTGTGGATTCTGACAGCTGCTTTGTATTTTAAGATCTGTTATGGAAAGTGGGTGGTGCCAGTTTCTAGGAAAAGCTTGAGTCTGGATGACCTGAAATGCAGCTGCCTCTCTGTGACAGTCAGACCATAGTATCTGATACTGCTATTTGGGAAGGGTTGTATGGGGTTTTGAGGCCCTTAAGAGCACAATGATTATATAAAATATGCTTGTTAGTTCTTTGAAGGATCTAACAAAAGGACACCCTTCCCTAATAGTTCTAAGCAAATGCCAAACAACACATGTGCAAATAGAGTGAAGTCCATTTTTCAGCTAAATACAAGCCCATCTGAGACTCTTAGTTTCTTTGACTTCAGCATGCCTTAAAATGCTATGACAAGGAATTAATTCAAGAAGGATATTCCTTAAAACCAATGTTTTGGTAACTCTACAAATTTTTGCAAATTCAGTGAACTGGCCACTTGGCAAATTGACTTTTGGTGAATTGAATTTTTTTTTTTAATCTACTCTTAAAAAACTGGAAAAAAAATCCCACATAATAAAATATTCACCTGCCTATCAATTTCCAAGTGCACCTACAGTACAGACCTGTCAACCACATGTGTGATGGTGAACTGACTTTTGACAAATCAGCCTTCTTTGAATCATATACGATCTAGTGTCAAGCAGGGTCATACGGTGTGAAGGTCACAGGGAGGCTGGTAGTGCATTTCAGCCGACATGGGCCCCGCATCCATAGGATTCTCCTTTACTGCTCTCTCTGCCTCTCTGTGGGTCAGCCATGCTGTGGTGGCTGAAAGCTTTCTTAACCTTTGGAAATGAGGCTGCCCCAGCCCCCGGGTGTCTGGAGAGGCAGTGACCTGTGCGTCTTCTCTGGACTGAGGCCCAGCGATCTCGAGGAAGGGAGAAGTGGTGTGGCGTGGGCCACCAGCCACCCCTGCACTATTCATCTCTGCCAGGGAGTCAGGGACGCAAGGATGTGGCGCCCCCCGGGAGGAACCATGGAGATGAAACAGGGGACAAGGGGCTCCAGAAGAAGGGGCTGCTGGACAGACCAAACAGCGCCTCCTCCCTCTATTTAGTGTGACTTCATCCACCCTTGGAGAAGCTTCTCTCCCTGAAAACACGCTGCAGAGTGCACCGAAGCTCCTGTAAACCTCCTACTTCCTTGCTGTTCCTGGGGTCAAAAGTCTAGGTCCTTTTCATCTTAGGGATTATCTTTTTTTCCCTAAGAACTATATATTTTGGGTAACCAAATTAACAGCAGGGACGTTACAAACGCTAAGGAATTTTGCCATCGCTCTTACTCCTTTGAGGACGTTTAATTTCTAGTTTTATCACTGAGAGTCGCACTTGCCTCTCTACCCTCTACTGTGCTAGTGCTTCTCCATTTAATTCATTCTTTTTGGCATATGGGGGCCGCAGATGTATATCAACTAGTGTCTCCAGTTTTCCATTTCGCTTTTAAGGGGACAGTTGTTTTGCCCTCCTGAGCATGTTTAACATGGAAGATGATGTCACTTAACATTTAAGATGGAAATGTGATCTAATATGGGAGATAACATGTTGTTAGGTTTTGACTCCTTGGTGTTGTGTATACATGTGCATATATTTTAATTTGTGCATTTATTTTTGGCTGCTCTGGGTCTCTGTCGCTCAGCTTGGACTTTCCAGCTGCAGCGAGTGGGGGCTGCCCTCCGTTGTGGCTTCTCTTGTTGCAGAGCATTGGTTCTAGGGCGCATGGGCTTCAGCAGTTGTGGCACACGGGTTTCGTTGCTCCTCAGCCTGCAGAACCTTCCCAGACCAGGCACCGAACCTGTGTCCCCTGCCCTGACAGGCAGAGTCTTAACCACTGGACCACCAAGAAAGTCACAGCATTATAGAATTTAATGCTTACGCTCTCTCTATAACCTATATGATAAAGTTCAAATTCATCAGCTTGGGGTCCTGCTTCAGCTACTTCTTTCCACGAAGATTTTGCATATTCTGTTCCCTTCTCCGGGGAAAATCTTGCCCCATCCCAACCGATAAAACTCCAGCCAGCCTTGGAGACCCAGCTGGATGATCAGTTCATCCCCACGCTTCCATGGCCTGGCCCTGTCACAGCTCGTCTCAGGCAATGGAGTGTACACACCATCCCATCTTCCCCATGAGATCGAGAGCTATCTGAGGAAAAGGATCACACGGTCCATCTTTGTATCCTTTCCACCCCTGACAGCCAGACCTGCAGTGAACGCATGGAGAATGTAGGCTGAATGATGGTATGAAAATATAACAGCGTTTGTTTCAGATGAAATACTTGGTTAAGTAGTTACGTTTCCTATACAGTTGATAAGACTTGAAATAAACACATGAAGAAAGCTTAAAAAAAAAAAAAAAAAAAGCCCGTTCATTTACATTTTCTATCTGACAATTTAGGAAAAAAATCCCAACAGCACAAACCAGGGTGTGAATTCACGAAAACTTCACCAGAAGATCTCCACATGAATACATATTGCAACGTTTAGGGCTGGGCAAGTGTGCAGTTGCTTAGTCCTNACAAAAAAAAAAAAAAAAAAAAAAAAAAAAGCCCGTTCATTTACATTTTCTATCTGACAATTTAGGAAAAAAATCCCAACAGCACAAACCAGGGTGTGAATTCACGAAAACTTCACCAGAAGATCTCCACATGAATACATATTGCAACGTTTAGGGCTGGGCAAGTGTGCAGTTGCTTAGTCCTGTCAGACTCTTCGCGGCCCTATAGACGGACTGTAGTCTACCAGTCTCCTCTGTCCATGGGATTTCCCTGGCAAGAATACTGGAGTGGGTTGCCATCTCCTTCCCCAGGGAATCTTCTCAAAACCCAGGGATTGAACTGGTGTCTCCTGCATTGCAGGAGGATTCTTTACTGCGGAGCCGCTGGGGAAGCTTACGGGCCTTCAAAAAAGTAATACGATTACCTTAAATGTACCATATCTCCCTGCAGTGATGCTGAAAAGATGATCAGTTTTCCAATACTTGGATTTTCTCTTTCAACATGAAAGGCAAAGATGGCTATGTCATAAAGCAAAGAAGTATCTTTGATCTGCACAAAAGTCTTCAGTAAATCTCCATCATAAGAGCAGGTAAAGCTGAGGATGACTGTGCACTCCTGCATGTGCTCAGAGAGGGCTTTTGTCCAAGGGCAGCTGCTTCTCAAGACAGTCGGCACAGTGCAGGGAGAAAGAAATGGAAAGTCGGTAGATGGTTCACCGTCCTCAGCGGCTGATACACCTTAATGCTGTTTGATTTTGGTCCTGCTGTAGTTATACTGAAAAGCTTTTAAGGCTTTGCTCTGTGTTCTTTTGTGTACAGCAGATGGGCATGACTGTATAGAAATGGGTTCAGTTCATTCCATGGAGGCCTGTTACTTGCAGGTGCGGTATCCCATCTGGAAATGGGCAGGCAGGTCCTACCAGCAAGCTTTGTAGGGCCACTAAAGACCATTACTTAGAGTGATGGGTGGCTCTTTCTGGGGCAAGCAGAGGCGGCAGACAGAATGCTGGTTCTGCCAATTCTCATCGCATTTCTCATCTCCACCCTCCTTCACTCCTCTCTCTGAACCTCAGCCCATTCCTCACCCTGCCTCTCTTCACTGGGGTACGAGGGGATGCTATTGTTGCACCTGATTTGATAATAATCATTTTAAAAGCACAAGGGTTTAGTGCCTTTTTTAATGCTACCTTTGTCACAATGACCATATGAAAATATCACGAGTTCATCCTGGCCATTTTCTAAGTCAGTTCATGAAACCAATGGGAATTGCTTGGGTATCTCACTAAGGGTGTAGATTCCTAGAAATTAGGATTTACTGATAGATGGGGTCCAGGGATTTGCCTTTTGAATAAGCACTTCCAGGTGATTCCAGTGCAGATGCCACCCACACTTTAAGGAACCCTGATAAAGACTGTTTTTTGTTTTTTCAAGGCAAATGCTATTTCTTTGTAAGGAAATACCACAGTATGTTTAACCATGTCTATTTTGATGGACTTCTATGGTTTCTATGTTTTCACAATGAGTAACGATGCTGCATTATTTGTTTCTTCTGCCCAGTGTCACTTTCTGCTTCTTTTGCAAAATGTTGGCCTCATATACTTCACCTCCAAACGTTCCCACCCAGCTCTATCTTGCCCTGTCCCAAAAGAGGTTCTTCCCCTGGTCTTACTGAAGACTTTCATATTCTGAGAAGACCCACTTCTCTGGTCAAAGTGACTGCAAAGAAGGAGACCCGGGTCTGCTCCCTGGGTCAGGAAGATGCCCTGGAGAAGGGAACAGCAACCCACTCCAGTATTCCTGCCTGGAGAATCCCATGGACAGAGGAGCCTGGAAGGCTACAATCCATGGGATCTTTCTCCTACTTACATATTTTTAGTAGGTATATAAACTACTCTGATTAGTAGCCAGGCATTCAAGGAAAGCAGTTTGGGAATACAGATTAAGAGCTAGGAGCACAGGTATCCAGGCTCAGGGGCGGAGGAGCGTGGGGAATGCGGAGGAGCAGGAAGTTGTGAGCAGGACAGACAGGGCCAGGAGCAGAGGGCTTTGTGAGCTGGCCTCGCCCCTCCCCTTCACCTCTGCTCAGGAGGCCTCGTCTCCCCCTGCTCCCATGGCCATAGCCAATGGCTTGCTTATTAGTCTGATTCTACCCATAGTTCAAGTGCGGGTTAAAAAGAACATAAGCAAGGGACTTCCCTGATAGTCCAATGGCTAAGACTCCGTGCTCCCAATGCAGGGGACCCAGGTTCAATCCCTGGCAGGGGAACTTGATCCCACATCCTGCAACTAAGAGTTCCTGTGTCACAGCTAAACAACACACATGCAGATATTCAAGAGACTGCTTATGAAACACAAGAAGCAGATGGCACTGACTCCTGGCTTGCCTCCACAGAAACAGAATGGGGAAAATAAGAAGTTTCTGTGCCTAAGACTGGGGTTATACTGAGGTTTCCAGCATCCAGACAGGCAAATGCCTGGACAGCTGCTTCGGGCAGATGGGTCCTTTGACAGCTTAATATTGCAGAGTTTCTGGTGACTCTGTAGTTAGGGCAGCCAACGTGAGGCCATCTGTTTACTAGTGGGCAGAAAAGCTCACCACCAGCAGGTAGCCACTGCTGAGCGTGAGACACAAACCAAAAGTCAAGTCAGCCACTTTCATCACCTCTGCAAAGCAAACTGGCCCGGGAAACCACTGGTACAAATACCACAGACAAAGAAACCTCACCTCAGCGTCACGTGACCTACACAATGGGACCCCACAAAACAGCAGTTTTCTAGGAGGTTTTATTTGCATTTATTTCAACATATTCAATGCCATGAGAGAAAACATTTGCTTAGAAAGCTCTTTTGTGCTTTTCTACTTTTCTAAACAGGAAAGGAAAATAACCATGAATTTAGGGCCTTCTGTAATATACCTAAAAAGTAGCATGTTTTATTATTTAAATGAAAAAAACTTAGATAAGTAATACATATATTTGCTGCAAAAGGTTTATAATGAAAAATAAATAAATCTCCCTCCCATACCTCTTTCTCCTGGTACCCCATCTCCCCTCTCCAGAGACAAACAGAATTACTCATTTCCTGAATGTCTTTCTGGATATGGCTTATAATATACATAATTGTTGGAGTAAGAAATGGCAACCCACTCCAGTCTTCTTGCTTGCAGAATCCCAAGGACAGAGGAGCCTGGCAGGCTACAGTCCATGGGGTTGCAAAAGAGTCAGACACGGCTGAAGCGACTGAGCACATACATAATTGTGTGTGTGTGTAACACAATTTTTTAATTGGCTGTATTTAAAATGAACAAAGCCTATTATTAATAAAAAGCTCTGGGAAGTACTGCAGTAAAGAAACCTATTTAACTTCATTAGGGGATCCTAAACATATTTGACTTCAGGCCCCCTTCTTTTCTTCTTTGGTATAATTTCTCGTCTGTGGAATGTAGCCAGGACTTGCTGGTATGGCTGGATCAGGTGTTTCTGAAGGGCGTCTGTGCTGAATGGTTTCTGAGCCATGCTGGTTGTTAAATATTGTAAATGTCACACCTCAGAATATACTTCATTAAAAGACTGTCTTCAAATGTTTTAGAAAATGTGAAATGTGTGGGTGAGTTCTTGCAGAGGCAGAAATAATGGGTCCAGGTTAAGGAAAGACTGAAGGAGGTGAGAGTAAGGCTAATTTATATTTAGCCGGATTCAGTTTCAGATTAGTATGGGGAAAAATGTCAGGAAAGGGCTGGCTTCAGTCTGTGAGAGAAGATGGTCATGAGAAATTCATTAGGTAGAGGAGAAAGCCATACGGGTCATCATTTTTGTCTTTGTTTTTAACCATGAAGTATTTCATACATCAGTGTATTTTTTATTTGGAAGTTTGATTTGAATCTCTTTTAAAATACATTTTCCATGTCTTTAGTTACCTTTTGAACACCTGAAGTGTAGTTATAATAACTGCTTTCATGTCTGTGTCCGCTAATTCTTACACCTTTGTCAGTTGCGGGTTGGTTTCCACTGGATAATGGTTTCCCCCTTGTACTGGATCGCACTGTCCTGCCTATTTGTATGCCTAGTAATTTTTGATTAGATGTCAGACACTATGAATGCTGCCTTGCTGGAGGTGGATACTTGTGCATTGCTATAAACATTCATGAGCTCTGTTCTAGGACATAGTTAAACTACTTGGTAGCAGTTTGATCCCTTTGGGTCTTGCTTTTAAGACTTATTTGGAACTTGAGGGGGATCCTACACAGATCTCTAGCATTCCCCCTCTGTGCTCTTCTTCCTCTTTGGCAATCTATACTTGTGCATTGCTATAAACATTCATGAGCTCTGTTCTAGGACATAGTTAAACTACTTGGTAGCAGTTTGATCCCTTTGGGTCTTGCTTTTAAGACTTATTTGGAACTTGAGGGGGATCCTACACAGATCTCTAGCATTCCCCCTCTGTGCTCTTCTTCCTCTTTGGCAATCTGTCCTGAAAACTTCAGTTGCCTTGATTTTCCCAGGCTCTTGTCTCTATCTCCTGATCTCAGGGAGTCCCTGTCCTAACCCCTTGTTCTGATACGTGGCTCGCATTTTGTTCAAGACTTTAAGGCCTAATCCTCTCTCTTTAAAAGTTCTAAAGACAGTGACTCCTGTTCAGATTCAGTCTATCAATGGCATGTTTTGTTATTTTGGGCCTTTTCCTCCCAACTTTTAACTAGAGAACTTCTTAGAATGTACTTTAAGGCAATTCTCTTAAAGATAAAGTACTGGTCTGGAGTTAAATTCTTATTACCCTTGGATTTACAAAATTAACCCAGGGACAAGAAAGATTACATGCCACATCATTATGCTTATAAGATACAATATGATTTTCAAAGTTACAACAATGCTTTGATACTTGACAATAAAGAAAAACAGCTAGGAAAAAAAAATCAAATTAACCTTTTCTCAAGAAGCCAATAGCAAGTTGACTATAGTTCTAAATAAAAATTTCCAAGCATGAATTTTCTAGGGGCAGACAGAAGGATTTTTTCCCCCCTCTCATTTGTACTTTAGTTCTTAATTCATAGAATTAGGAACACAGGATAAGGACATCAAAAAAATAAGAAAGAAGACAACAAGAGGTCATACAGCTCAATATATATATATAAAAACCCCATCAAAAAATGGGCAGAAGGTCTAAAAAAGCATTTCTACAAAGAAGAGAAATGGAGATACCAAGGGAACATTTCATGCAAAGATGGGCTCGATAAAGGATAGAAATGGTATGGACCTAACAGAAGCAGAAGACATTAAGAAGACATGGCAAGAATACACAGAAGAACTGTACAGAAAAGATCTTCACGACTCAGATAATCATAAGGATGTGATCACTAATCTAGAGCCAGACATCTTGGAATGTGAAGTCAAGTGGGCCTTAGAAAGCATCACTAAGAACAAAGCTAGTGGAGGTGATGGAATTCCAGTTGAGCTGTTTCAAATCCTGGAAGATGATGCTGTGAAAGTGCTGCACTCAATATGCCAGCAAATTTGGAAAACTCAGCAGTGGCCACAGGACTGGAAAAGGTCAGTTTTCATTCCAATTCCAAAGAAAGGCAATGCCAAAGAATGCTCAAACTACCGCACAATTGCACTCATCTCACACGCTAGTAAAGTAATGCTCAAAATTCTCCAAGCCAGGCTTCAGCAATATGTGAACCGTGAACTCCCTGATGTTCAAGCTGGTTTTAGAACAGGCAGAGGAACCAGAGATCAAATTGCCAACATCCGCTGGATCATGGAAAAAGCAAGAGAGTTCCAGAAAAACATCTATTTCTGCTTTATTGACTATGCCAAAGCCTTTGACTGTGTGGATCACAATAAACTGTGGAAAATTCTGAAAGAGATGGGAATACCAGACCACCTAACCTGCCTCTTGAGAAATCTGTATGCAGGTCAGGAAGCAACAGTTAGAACTGGACATGGAACAACAGACTGGTTCCAAATAGGAAAAGGAGTACGTCAAGGCTGTATATTGTCTCCCTGCTTATTTAACTTATATGCAGAGTACATCATGAGAAACGCTGGACTGGAAGAAACACAAGCTGGAATCAAGATTGCCGGGAGAAATATCAATAACCTCAGATATGCTGATGACACCACCCTTATGGCAGAAAGTGAGGAGGAGCTAAAAAGCCTCTTGATGAAAGTGAAGGAGGAGAGCGAAAAAGTTGGCTTAAAGCTCAACATTCAGAAAACGAAGATCATGGCATCCGGTCCCATCACTTCATGGGAAATAGATGGGGAAACAGTGGAAACAGTGTCAGACTTTATTTTTTTGGGCTCCAAAATCACTGCAGATGGTGACTGCAGCCATGAAATTAAAAGACGCTTACTCCTTGGAAGAAAAGTTATGACCAACCTGGATAGTATATTCAAAAGCAGAGACATTACTTTGCCGACTAAGGTCCGCCTAGTCAAGGCTATGGTTTTTCCTGTGGTCATGTATGGATGTGAAAGTTGGACTGTGAAGAAAGCTGAGCGCCGAAGAATCGATGCTTTTGAACTGTGGTGTTGGAGAAGACTCTTGAGAGTCCCTTGGACTGCAAGGAGATCCAACCAGTCCATTCTGAAGGAGATCAACCCTGGGATTTCTTTGGAAGGAATAATGCTAAAGCTGAAACTCCAGTACTTTGGCCACCTCATGCGAAGAGTTGACTCATTGGAAAAGACTCTGATGCTGGGAGGGATTGGGGGCAGGAGGAGAAGGGGACGACTGAGGATGAGATGGCTGGATGGCATCACAGACTCGATGGGTGTGAGTCTGAGTGAACTCCGGGAGATGGTGATGGATAGGGAGGCCTGGCGTGCTGCGATTCATGGGGTCGCAAAGAGTCGGACACGACTGAGCGACTGAACTGAACTGAACTGAACAAAGAAGACATACAGATGGCCAAAAGGCACATAAGATGCTGAATATTGCTAATTATAAAAGAAATTCAGATCAAAACTACAGTGAGGTACCACCTCACACGGATCAGAATGGCCATCATTAAAAAGTGTGCCAATAATAAATGGTAGAGAGGGTGTGGAGAAAATGGAACCCTCCCACACTGCTGGTGGGAATGTAAAGTGGTACAGCCACTATGGAGAACAGAATGGAAGGTCCTTAAAATACTAAACATAGAGCCACCATATGATCTTGCAAACCCTCTCCTGGGTATATATCTGGAGAAAACAACAATTTGAAAAGATACATACGCTGCAGTGTTCACAGAAGCACTATTTACCACACCCAAGATGTGGAAGCAACCTAAATGTCCATCAACAGATGAAGGGATAAAGATGTGCTATAATACACAATGGAATACTACTCAGCCATGAAAAGAATGAAATAACTCTATTTGCTGCGACATGGACGGACCTAAAGATTAACATACTAAGTGAAGTAAGTCAGATAAAGACAAATACCAATATGCTATCACTTATACGCGGAATCTAAAATGTGATACAAATGAACTTATTTACAAAACAAACAGATTCACAGACACAGGAAAGAAACTTACATTACTAAAGAGGAAAGCAGGTAAAGGAGGGACAAATTTGAAGTTTGGGATTAACTGATATACATGTTGTATATAAAACAGACAACCGACAAGGACCTACTATATAGCACAGGGAACTTTACTCAGTATTTTGTCATAACCTATAAAGGAAAAGAATCTTAAAAACACCAGATCTATATGCATGTATAACTGAATCTCTTTGTTGTAAATCTATACAGGAAACACTGTAAATCAATATACTTCAATAAAAAATACACAAGGAATAATTCAAAAATCCCAGTAGCTTGACAGCCTTCCCTTCCCTCTATTTACACATTTTAAGGACATTCAAAATTCTTACATATACTAAAGATAGAAAGGTGTCTCAGACAATATGCTAGGACAAGGAAGTCATTGATGGATTCCAGAACTAGATTCACATATTTCCACCATGTATAGAGGCATTTAACAGGAGTTAGAAATTAAGAAACAAGGACTCAGATTGAGCAAAAGTACTTAAATGTTCTAAGCAAAAACTATTTAGTAGTACAGGCATCCCAATGAAAGGTAACAAATTAAAATCCCTTTGGACTATCCATCTTTTGCTACAACTACATGTGAAGAGGAAATGGACCTGTTTATTTGAGTTATAGACTTAACTGTAAAGATGACTTCTCCATGACTTTCTCTTACATTCGAAACCCTTCAGCAGTTCTCGTAGCTTCATCTAGCAGATAGGAGGAAATTTTTCAAAGGCCTATATATTTATTGTTATCTTTTGGTAATTCCTTAGTCAGATTCTTATTTTCCACCAGGTGACCACTCAACATCATTTCACTTATACCATTTGAAAGCATTTAATTATATAAGATATTGAAAAACCTGTTTTGGTCTAGAATACAAGGCTTAAGAGCATAAAATAAATGACCTCTGCACCTCACTTCTAAAATTATTCTCCGTGCATTTGTTAGCAAAAAGGAACATCACAGAATTACATGTGTGAACATCAGACACTAAATATGCCTTTGTTTAGAAAAAAAACTCCACCTCTAAAACAACTCCAGTAAATAACCAGACAAAAATCCTCTACTTACAGTTATCCACTCACTGAACACCATCACCATCAGGATCCGTTCCCTGTTTTTCCTTCTCACATCACTGTTCACTACACAGACATACACGATCACACTAGGCATCATCGAGGTGTACTATGAAGTTCTCTGACAATACCACATTCCCTCATGACTCCGTGTTTTTGCAGAGGTAATTGCTTCTTAGAATTCCTTTAGTCTTTGTGGATCCACATGTCATCCTACACCTGCCTTCTAATTTGTTTATATTCATAGCAGATACTTGAATTGATTATACTTGGGATAAATGAGAAGCCGTGATACTAAGAATGTAAAGTAAGTTTTCTGTCTTTTGGATTTAATTACGTTTGGATTGGCAGTGAAGAAATCGCCATTGGGGAAATCTCTCACTGTTGGTTCAGCTGGAGGCTGGAAAAGCAGAGGATCATTCCTAATCTTGAAACTAAGCCGGGATGCTAATTTCGCCTTCTGCGAAACACATGATTTAAGTTGTCCTTAAGAAGGAAAATAACTCAATATGTTAAAATTGGCATGAAACAAGTTCAGTGAGAATTATGATGAAAGGTTTCATCTATTTTAAACTTGCCTTCGTTAAGCAAAAACCAAACTTTACCTCTTGAAATGATTCACCAGGACCCCAACCAGTTCCCCAATCCGACTCTCGTGGGTTGGCTGCTTGCTGAAGAGGCAGACAATCAGGTCTTTGTTGTCTTTCGTATGGAACACTACAAGTTGGTCCTTTCCATTGGAGACGCTTAGACCGGTCAGCTGCAAAGAAATAAAGCACAGAAAACTGTTAGGATGGCTTTCAAAACAACGCACTTAAACAGTTTGTGATGGTTTTAACTCAGTAATGCTGGTGATATTAATCTTTATCAAGTTTCATGAAACAAGCAGATGGAAGGAAATAATAAAGATAAGAACAAAATTTAATGAAATTAAGAGTAGAAAAACAATAGTGTAAAATCAGTGAAACAAAGAGTTGGTTCTTTCAAGAGATAGGTGAAATTGCTAAATCTCTAATTTGAAAGAATAAAAAAAAGAAGACTTAATGACCCATATCAGGAATGGAAGAGGGGCTATTAATGCAGACCACATAGACATTAAAAGGATAAAAAAGGAATATCTTCAACAACCTTATGCATAAAATTCAACAACTTAGACAAAACCAAACCATTCCTTGCAAGCCACAAACTACCAAAATTCACCCAAGAAGAAACAGATAACCTGAGGCTTACTTTATCTATTACAGAAGTTAAATTTGTAGTTAAAAACCTTTCAAAAAAAGAAAACTTCAGGCTCAGATGATTGCATTGGTAAATCCTACCAACTATTTAAAGAAGAAATAACATCCATTCTCCATGTCTCTTCTAGAAAATGGAAGAAAAGGAGCACTTTATAACTCTTTTTATGAGCACTGTCCTGAAACCAAAAATTGACAAAAGCAATATAAGAAAACTAAAAACCAGTATCCACTATCTTTCATGAACATGGATTTATTAGACTGGCCAACAAAATACCAGCAAATCAAATCCCACACTACATGAGAACAATGACACATCATGACCAAGTGGAGTTAATCTAAGAAATGCATAGCTGATTTTGTATTAAAAATATCAATCAACATAATCCATCATAGCAACAGGATAAACAATAAAGCCACATGATTATATCAACTGACGCAGAAAAAGCATTTGACAAAATTCAACATCCATTCATGAAATAAATCTCCCAGCAAAAAGGATTAGACGAGAATTCAACCTGAAAAATGACATCTACCAAAATGCCACAGTGAACATCATATCAAGTGGTGCAAGACTGAGTGCTTTTCCCAAAGATCAGGAGCAGTGTAAGGATTTCTGCTCTTCCTGCTACTGGGCACTTTCACACTGGAAGCCCTGGCCAGTGCATCAAGGCGGGTTTAAGTAAATTAAAAGGCATACAAATTAAAACAGAAGAAACAAATGACTTTATTTTCAGATGACATGATTGTCTATGTAGAAAGTCCCAAGGAATTTACAAAATAGGTCTTAGAACTAATATGTGGGTTTGGCAAGATCACAAAAAGAAGGGCAACAGACGAAAATACTTCTATATACCAGCAACGAAAAACTGGAAACAGAAATTTAAAACCAAAACCATCCACAACTCCCAAACCAAAAATACTTGGACATAAATCTAACAAAATGTTTGTAGGATCTGTAAGCTGAGAACTATGAAAGGTTGATGAAAGAAATCAAACAAAAATGCCGATGACAGGAATAAAAGAAAATCTAAATACATGGAGAGAAATAATGTGTTTGTAGGTTGAAAAACTCAATGTGGTTGAATACTGTCAATTTTCCTCAAATCAACCTATAGATTTAATGCAATTCCGACCAAAATTCCAGCAGAATTTTTGGTAGATATCAACAAGCTGATTCTAAAATATATATGGAAAGACAAAGAAACTAGAATAGCAAAAGCAATTTGAAAAAAAAAAAAAGCTGGAGGACTCATAGTAGCTGATTTTCTTACTATAAAGTAACAGTAATCAAGAAAGGTAGTCGTCAAAAAGACTGTCAAAGGAATAAAAACATAGATCAGTGGGAACAGAATGGAGAATTAGACATAGTCCCACATAAATACAACTGATTGATTTTTCACAAAAATGCAAAGGCAATTCAATGGAGAAAGGATCATTTGAGGATTTGGGTAACTCAGCATTTCTTGGGATTTGAACACCCACATGCTCAAAGAAATAAACACTGACCTAAATCTCACACTTTATGAAAAAGTAATTCAAAATGGGTCATAGATCTAAATGTAAAATGTAAAACCATAAAACTTTTAGAAGAAAACATAGGAGAAAATCTCTGTGACCTTGGACTGGGCAAAGATTTCTTAGGAATGACACCAAAAGCACAACCCAACAAAGGAAAAAAAACTGCCTAAAATTTAGAACTCCTCTCTAAGAAAGACACTGATGGGAGAATGAAACGACAGCATACAGACTGGGGAAAAAATATTTGCAGAGACAGATCTGATAAAGGACCTATGTCCAGAATAAAGAACTCTTAAAAGTCAACAAAGAGAGCAAACAAATCAACTTAAAATGAGCAAAAGATCTGTAGTCACTTCCAAAGAAGACCTGTGGGTGACAAGCAAGTCCATGCAAGGATGGCCAACACTACTAGCCATTAGGGAAATGGGAGTTAAACTACAACAAGGCATCACCACAAGCCTATCAGAACGGGCAAAGTCAAAACAAAGAGGAGGATGAACAGCAAAGATGTAAGACTAAATGCTGGGGAGGCTGTAGAACAGAGGGGCTCTCACACACTGTTGGGAGGAATGTAAAACTGGGAAAACAGACTGGCACAGAATTACCATGTGATCTAGAAATCTCAGTTCCAGGCATTTCTCCCAGAGAAATAAAAACTTATGTTCGGACTTCCTTGGTGGTGCAGTGGATAAGAATCTCCCTGATAGCTCAGTTGGTAAAGTATCCGCCTGCAATGGAGGAGACCCCCAGTTCGATTCCTGGGTCAGGAAGATCTGCTGGAGAAGGGATAGGCTCCCCACTCCAGTATTTTTGGGCTTCCCTTGTGGCTCAGCCGGTAAAGAATCCACCTGCAATGCAGGAGACCTCGGTTTGATTCCTGAATTGGGAAGAAGCCCTGGAGAAGGGAAAGGCTACCTACTCCAGTATTCTGGCCTGGAGAATACCATGGACTGTATAGTCCATAGGGTCGCAAAGAGTCGGACTCGACTGAGTGACTTTCACCTTCACCAATACAGGGGGCAGGGGGTCGATCCTTGGTCCAGGAAGATCCCACCTGCCGCGGAGCAGCGAAGCCTGTGCACCATAACCCCTGAGCTCATGTGCCTAAAGCCCACGCTCCACAGCAAGAGAAGCCACTGAAATGAGAAGCCCACGTACTGCAGGGAAGAGTAATCCCTGCTCACGGTGACTAGAGAAAGCCTGCGCAAAAAGCAATGAAGACCTAGCCAGCCAAAAAAAAGCACAATTTATGTTCACCCAAAAACTTGCACATGAATGCCTGCACGTGCGTGTGCTCAGCCGCTTCAGTCGTGTCCGGCTCTGTGCAACGCTATGGACTACAGCCTGCCAGGCTCCTCTGTGCATGGGATTCTCCAGGCAGGCATACTGGAGGGGGTTGCCATGCTCTCCTCCAGGGGATCTTCCCAACCCAGGGATCAAACCCACGCTGCCTGCATCTCCTGTACTGCCGGAATATTCTTTACCCACTGAGTCACCTGGTCTCAGGCATGAATGTTCAAAGCAGTTGTATTCATAAGCGCCCCCCAACTGGAAACAACCAGAGTATCCATCAACAGGTGAATAAACAAACTGTGATACATCTATATGATAGAATGCTATTCAGTGATAAAAAAGGAATGAGTTAATAATACAAATCATGGATATGCAACACCAAAGCTTGCTTTCAAAGGCATTATGGTGAGAGAAAGCATCCAGTCTCAAAGGTTACATTACTGTATGACTCCATTTATAAGATATTCTGGAATAGAGCTGTCAGGGTATGGAGTCAGGTGGAGTCTGACACAAGTTTTGGGGGGTAATGAGATGACTCTGCATCTTCACTGTGGTGCTGGTGCCAGAAATCTATGCCTGTATGAAGACCCATAGACCTGTATACCATCACCACTACCAAATTTTATTTATTATATGCAAATTTAGAAGATATAGCTCCTTGGTTGTTTGGATCACTAGATCTACTTTGGTCAATAAAGCAGGTACCTGAGTCATCTCTCACTCTGTGGTTTGTCCTCTGACTGCAGAAAATACCAAAGTGCCACCTCCTGGCCACCACAGGTGCTGTCAGTTGGTCTGGCAATCAGCATTGACAGGATATCCACTGGGGGCAATGCAGAGTGCCAGGCAGCCTAGCGGTGGGGATGGAAGTGCCAAAGATGAAGAAGGTATACTTTTCTCTTCTACGGGGATTCATGACCCAGTTGGATGAGTGGAAGAGACAAACACCCAACAATTGAAGAGCTTTTAACAGTATATACATTTGGAAGACCATTTAGCCTCATGCCCATATTTTACAGATAAGAAAATTGAGGCTCAAAGAGTGAGCTGATTTGCAGACCTTGGAACTGGAACACAAGCTTGTGGACTGACCCAGATCCATGTTCTTTCTATGACAGTAGACTTTTCCACATATCATGCACAAATGAACATAAGCTGTAAAAATAAGTATCCCTAAATGTCATGGAAATAAATTTTCAGAGGAGGTTGAGTTTTTAGGTTGATTTTAAAGAATGCCGGGGTTAGTACTCAAATGAGAGAAGGGAAAATATTCAAGGAATTGGAAATCATTTCACAAACCTACACAGATCATGGGCTTAAAAAATATTTTTATTTATTTTTAATTGATTGATGATTGGTTTACAGTGCTGGTTTGATTTCTGTCATACATCAACTTGAATTAACCATAGGTGTAGGTCTCCTAGGTCTCCTCCCTCTTGGATCATGGATTTTTTAAGGCCTGTGTAAGAGAATATATAAATCTTTCTCTCACTTAGATGTATAACGTCCAGATGATTTTTTGTTTGGTGTACATTTTTTTTAATAAAATAATTTTATTTTGTTAATTTATTGGCTGCACTACATGGCATATGGGATTTTAGTTTTTCGACCACAGGTTGAACTCGCCCTCTGTCCTGCATGGAAGCGTAGAGGTTTAACCACTGGACCACAGGGAAGTCCCTACACTGGCTTTTTAAAAAGTTCTTTAAAAAATATTTTATTGAAGTATAGTTGATTTACAGTGTAGTGTTAATCTCTGCTGAACAGCAAAGTGACTCAGTTATACATGGGCTTCCCTTGTGGCTCAGCTGGTAAAGAATCTGCCTGCAATATGGGAGACCTGGGTTAGATTCCTGGGTTGGGAAGATCCCCTGGAGAAGGGAAAGGCTACCCACTCCAGTATTTTGGCTTGGAGAATTCCATGGACTGTATAGTCCATGGGGTTGCAAAGAGTTGGACATGACTAAACGACTTTCACTTTCTTTGTTAAACATATATATATATATATGCATATATATATATATATATATATATTTTCATTTCTTTTCCATTACGGTTTATCACAGGATATTGAATAAAGTTTCCTGTGCTATACAGGAGGAGCTTGTTGTTTACCCATCCTATATATATTACTTTGTTAATCCCAAACTCCCAATTCTTCCCTTCCCCACCCTCAGATGATTTTTATATGACTAAATTAAAAATATCATTTTCATTAAAAAAAACATGCTGTGTCTACGGTGCTTCACTCTCCTTTGATTATTTTATATGCAAAATGCAAACTTGAACTGATGGAGCACTTCACAGGAGAGCTTGATTAAAGCCTAATAAAATGAGAATTCGAATAGCACTAACTTTGCCGGCACATCCCAGCAACACTAACTGCAGGGGTTTGGGGAAAGGGACTGATGCAGCTGTGAATGCTGAAATCATCCAGGGAGAAGATCCCTTCTGGATGCTGCTGGGCCAGAACAGAGGCGCCTCTTATGGCTTTCTGAGCCACCTTCCCACCTCAGGGGGTGGGCTTCCCTTCCTGCCCTTCCCTATTCCTCCCTGTCTGGGTGACTTCACCTGGCACAGGAATTCCTCATATGTGCTCAGGGCTTGTGGCAGTGCCAGAGTCCCAGCAGAAAAGAGGGCAAACGGCACCTACTTTCCTCTGCTGCACAAATAGTGAAAGATTAAGTCGCTGTTGTCATCAAGGCAAGACAAACAGCATCCAGGATGTCTCTTTTGTTCTGGGAGACAGGATGGTAGGTGGGGGAAAGCAGCAGAGTAAAGGATGACCTGGGGGTCATCTCCATTTAGCCATATGAGCTTGAGAAAATCATTTAATTTGGAGGGCAACTCTTTCCTTTTCTGCAAAATAAGGATTCTACCAGATGCTCTGTTTGCTTCATAAGTTTGTAGTAAGGACCGAATAGGAGCAATTCGGGCATGTAAAAGAGGATAAATAAACAAAACCCCTCTGCCTTCGAGGGTCTTTCCACTCTAAGAGAAGATATGCCAGCCAAATCTGAAAAACTACAGAAGTACCATGCCAAGGGAAGGTATTGTATGCAATTACATCAGTTAGAGAAGGGATCTTACCTTAGAGATCTCTGGGCACCCAAAACACACAATTAAGTTGTCTAAAAAAAAGCGAAACTCCTCATCAAGGCTTCCTCCTACTAGCTGCCTCCTATTTCTCATAATCCAAGAGATCTCTATGCTGTGATCAATCTAAAACTTCCTCCTCTTTGGTTTTAAAGGTTTGAGCAGGGCAGATACAATCTCTGATGGTCATCTAACTCAATTCTCCCAGACTCTCTTCCGTATGGCTAATCAAACAGTGAACACAACCAGATAAGCAAAAAGAATGTATAACTTCCCAATCATTAGTAAAAAAAAAAAAAAAAATCAATAAAACTTGAACAACAACAACTAGATAAGAAGAAGGAAATAGGAAAGTATTAAAAATGGAAAGCGCTTGAATAACACAAATTTAAAAAGCCAAAATACTGTCATTTTCTAAAAGAAATGGGATATAACTCCTTTACTGGATGAAGATGGCTCACAGATTAGATCAAAGACAAAATTTAACTACATTTATAATGGAGTATAGATGTTTAGATGCATCTAAAACAAAAAGACACAGGAAGATAAATGAAAGGATGGACAAAGATGTGCCAGGAAGAAAGTGAGGATGGGGATAAGAATAATAATAGGCAAAGTAAAATCCAAGGCAAAAACTACAAAACTTGTTTCTTTCATATTGACAAAAATGTAACAAAAAATGGAAACCATCATCTTCATGCAACTGAATAACATGGTACTGAAGTGAAGCAAAAACTGTTCTCATACAAAAGAAATGGACCAAATCGTGATGTCAGTGGGTGACCCAGTATTGGTAGTTCAAGTAGTCAAAAAGCAAATGAGTGAGGAGACTGACTGAATAATCACCAGATTTGATTTTGTAGTTACATGAAAATCTTACACACGTTTATTGTGGTCCCCACAGCATTTAGACAGGGAGGCCTGGCATGGTGCAGTCCATGGGGTCGCAAAGAGTCAGACACGACTGAGCAACTGAACTGAACTGATTATGTATTGGGCCAAAATAACACTCCTCTTCCCAGTTACAAAAAGTGGGATATGCACTGGCCCTGATCACAGTGAGGTAAAACTAGAAAATTATACAAAGGTTAACAGTAAAACAACCTTATCACTGAGAATTATTTTTTTTAAAGTATCTCTTTAGACTGGATTAAAGATATGATAATTGCAGTTACAGATAATAAAGAAGTTAACAAAAAAAAGAATTTTACATTAGTATTCATGGATGCAGTCAAAGCTACATTCAAAAGAAAACACATTGCCTTAAATACTTTTGTTATTAAACAAGAAAAAGGAAATAAATACCAAAGTGGAAGTAGTGAAAGTGTTAGTAGCTCTGTTGTGTCTGACTCTTTCTTTGTGACTACTGCTGCTGCTGCTAAGTCACTTCAGTCGTGTCCGACTCTGTGTGACCCCATAGATGGCAGCCCACCAGGCTCCCCCATCCCTGGGATTCTCCAGGCAAGAATACTGGAGTGGGTTGCAATTCCCTTCTCCAGGGGATCTTTCTGATCCAGGGCTTGAACCCAGGTCTCCTGCACCTCAGGCAGATTCTTTACCGACTGGGCTATCAGGGAAGCCCAGATTAAATACCAAAAACCTAGATAAAGGACTAAAAAAAACCAATCAAAGTAAAAATTAGTGATGATGAAAGCAGAAATTGATGCATGAGAAAAACAATATAGATGATAAACCCAAGAGTTCTTTGAACAGACCACTAAACAACCAAACCTATGGCAAGGTCTAGTCAGGAATAAAACAAGGCAAAAACACAAATAGATTGAGGAATGAGAAAGGAATTTAAGAAAGGATGTGTTGTTTTTAGAAATTATGAGAATGACATTTATAATTTCTGTTAATAAATTAAGGAGCCCACCAGGCTCCTCTGTCCATGGGATTTTCCAGGCAATAGTACTGGAGTGGATTGCCATTTCCTTCTCCAGGGGATCTTCCCAACCAGGGATCGAACCCAGGTCTCCCACATTGTAGACAGACGCTTTACCGTCTTAGCCACCAGGGAAGTCCTGATAAATTAAGTAGTTTGTGAAATGCACGCTTTTACAGGAAAACATAAACTACAAAAATTGACTCAAAGAAAGGTGAAATAATCAGAATCAATTCATAACTAGGGAAAATTGTTTTATGTTATCATAAAAACATTCTCCTAAACATTATTGGGCACAGACGATGGTACAGGCAAACCAAGCCTATGGAATTCCCATGCTATGGAAAATCCTCTAGAACAGAAATGGACAGACACCCTCCCAACTCATTTTACTTAATCCTGGTAGCAAAACTTGTGAAGATCTCTTTCACAGACACACCCCTAGAGACCAATCTCATAAGGACAGATGGAAATATCTGAAAGAATTAACAAACTGATTTCAGCAGGATAATACACCATGACCAAAAGGGCACATAGCCCACAAGTGTAAGGATGGTTCACTAACAAAAAATGCATCCACATTGCTCAGCTTATTCATAGGTCACATTTATGTGTTATCTGAGGGCTTCTCCCACTAGAATTATCTCCTTGCCTGACAGCTTTCTCTTTAGGCAAGTATGAAGTTTTCTCCTTCTATTGTTTTTATTTTACAACACTCCTTGATAGATAAAACAGTATTTCTCTTTACAGTATGCTGGTAAATACTCAAATGTACCTAAAAATTAAAAAAAAAAACAAAAACAAAAAAACGACTTTTGTTTTGTACTGGGATATAGCCAGTTAACAAACAATGCTGTGACAGTTTCAGGTGAACAGCGAAGGGACTCAGCCATACATATAAATGTGTCTATTCTCTGCTAAACTCCCCTCATCCAGGCTGCCACACAACACTGAGCAGAGTTCCCTGTACTATACAGTAGGTCCTTGTTGGTTATCCATTTTAAAAATAGCAGTGTGTACATGTTGATCCCAAACTCCCTAACTATCCCTTCCCCACCCCTCCCCATCCCTGCAACCGTAAGTTCAGTTCTCTAAGTCTGTAAATCTCTTTTGTGTTGTAAGTTCATTTGTATAGTTTCTTTTTTAGATTCCACATATAAACAACGTCATTGGATATTTCTGCTTCTCTGCCTGACTTACTGTAGTTATTATCATATCATCACTACAATATTAGTTTTAAAGAAATACTTATTTATTTGGCTGCATTGGGTCTCAGTTGCGGCATGCGGGACCTTACTTCCCCAGCCAGGGATTGAACCCTTGTTTCTGCATTGGAAGGTGGATTCATAACTACTGGACCACCAGGGAAGTCCCACTACAATATCAGTTTTAAGTTCTTTTCTAACCAACGGTAATCTTCAGCAGCACAGCATTGCGGATCAAGGAGAGAATATACTTCCTCCCTTGTACTCAGCTGGTAAAGAATCTCCTGCAATGCAGGAGACCCCAGTTCAATTACTGGGTTGGGAAGATCAGATGCAGAAGGGATAGGCTACCCACTCCAGTATTCTTGGGCTTCCCTGATGGCTCAGATGGTAAAGAATCTGCCTGCAATGCAGGAGGCCTGAGTTCTATCCCTGGGTTGGGAAGATCTCCTAGAGAAGGAATGGCAACCCACTCTAGTATTCTGGCCTGGAGAATCCATGGACTGGATAGCCCATGGGGTTGCAGAGTTGGACATGACTGAGCAACTTTCACTTTCACTTGTAGAAAAGTATTATCAGGCTAAAACCAAGCATAATGACCAACCCTAGAGACCTTGGCTGGATCTTTAAATAGAATTTTTAAATGACAGAGGCTATGTTAATAGATACTTTTTTTTTTTTTTTACTACTTTTATAAACAACAGGTAAGAAAAGAATTAACTGCAAATTAAAACATAAGACTCTATTCACACCAAAACACTCCATATATCTTGACCCATCAGTCAAATACTATTTTTAAAAATTGAGATTTTTACAGTAAAATTAGGAGCAATAAAATTCACAGACGTTTAAGTGTTTAGGTAGGTGATTTTTGACATCCAAATCAAGAGACAGAATATTTCCATCATGCCAGAGAGTTTCCTCTGAATGTTCTTTTTTAAGACTTAGTTCTATATTTGTAAGTCAAATTGACTTACTTAGCTTTTGAGAGCTAAAAAGATTAGCTCATTACTTAGACCTAGAAAGCCAGAGGGCCACTGTACTAAGAACAAACTCACAAAATACAGAACTTTCCCTTCATCTTTTCTCTGTTTTCATGAATTGTACTACTTAGGATGGTGATAATTTTATAAAGAAAATAGTTAATCTTTGAAGGTGACAAACCAGACAAATGCTACAATGGTAATCTTAAAGGAACTAATTAAAATACAATAATAGAATATAGGTTTATTCAAATTGCTTGAAATAGATGGTTTGGAATTTAAACTATATTTGGTGGCCTATATATTCAACTTAATGGGCTTCCCAGGAGGCTCAGTGGTAAAGAATCCATCTCCAATGCAAGAGATGTGGGTTCAATTCCTGGGTAGGGAAGATCCACTGGAGAAGGAAATAGCAACCCACAGCAGTAGTCTGGCTTGGAAAATCCCATGGACAGAGCAGCCTGGCAGCCTACAGCCTATGGAGCCACAAAGAGTTGGACAGGACTTAGTGACTGAACAGCAATATTCTATTTATTTAGTAAGATCCCTTGCAAAAGAATTTGACTTCATTTGATTTCAAGAGAATGATAATCTTTGGTTTCCATTCTCCAGTTTTCAATAATTAAAAAACTTATGTTGAGGCTATAAACCCACAGTTGTTGGATTAGGTTCAGCCTCACTTTGTAGGATAAGAACAGGAACAGGGTTAATAATCCCTCAAAGTCCATTGTAACCACATAGCATCTTTTTATCTTTAAACATATATCCACTCTGTTAAAAACTCTTGTCCCATATAGGTCATTAGAGAGTACTGAAAAGAGTTTCCTGTGCTATACAGTAGGTCTTTATTAGGATCTATTTTCCATATGGAAGTGTGCATACGTCAATCAGGATCTATTAGGATCTATTTTCCATATGGAAGTGTGCATACGTCAATCAGGATCTATTAGGATCTATTTTCCATATGGAAGTGTGCATACATTCATCCCAGTCTCCCAGTTTACCCCTCCCTGCCCCCATCCCCTGGTAACCATAAGTTTGTTTTCAACTTCTGTGACTATTTCTGTTCTGTAGGTAATAAGTTCATTTCTACCATTTTTAAGATTCCACATATAAGGAACAGCACATGGTATCTGTTTTTCTCTCTCTGACTTACTTCACTCAGTATGACGATCTCTAGGTCTATCTGTGTTGCTGCAAATGATATTATTTCATTCCGTTTTATGGCTGTGTAGTAGTAAACCATTGTCTATAAGCACTATTGTCTATATGCACCACATCTTTATCCATTCAGTGGACATTTAGGGTGCTCCCATGTCTTGGCTATTGTAAACAGTGGTACAGCAAACACTGGGATGCATGGATCATTCTGAATTATGCTTGCTGTCTCTCCTGCTTCACATTCCATCTTTATCTCCCTTTCTGCATCTATATGTGTGCATACAAGCTTTGTCCCTGAAAACTGTGGGGCTATAAATGCAGGTTATAAATACTAGAATCCCAAACAATAATTTCAAGAAGTTGAAGACTTCTGGAGACTGTGGGAATCACGAGAAAAGGCTCTGACACTTTATGACAAAATCTTTGATAATGGAATGGGCCATGAGCATTTGAGCTCTTATGACTTTGAAACAAATCTTTTTTAAAAAACAATATTCTTCCTTTTCTATTCCATTAATCTGCCATTCATCTTTTTAACATTTATGATTCTAAAACACATCACAAATTTCACAAAGCTTGCATTTTCTAAATGTCAACCCTCTAAACATGCATTTATTTGAAAAAAGTTAATTTTTAAAATGGTGACCAACTCCTTTAAAAACCATCCTGGTCTGACCAGGGAGGAGAATGCACTAGTTTTCGCTCTGGGACCTTCTCTTCCAGACTTACTCCTGGAAAGCAGCTACTCCAAGTCTTTTTGAGTGGGGGTTTCTCTTTTCTGTAGTTACTGCTCTCTACATACACCTCTAAGGGACTTCATTAACCTGGGGTCCTCTCACCCCCATCAGGGACGTGGTTAACACACAAAGAGCTTTCATAAAATTGTGCTGGTCATTTCACGGTTTCAGGTATTTGCTGTGTGGTGATATACACATTTGGCCTTTGGGACTTAACTACTCTCTACTTTAGTTCTTTGGTTTGACTGCAGACTTATAATATTTATGCTCTTTTGATCTCAATTAACAAATTGATTTGGCTGCTCAATGATGGAGAACATTCTGTTCATTCTGTTTTCCATTCAGAGGCTTGGGAGACAGATGCTCTGGCTTTTTGCAGGATGCCTGGTGACATTATTCCTTGCGCTGTGTCTCTGCTCTCTGTTCATCTGTTTCTCCCAATTTTCCTTTTTTCTCTCCCTTTCCCTCTTTCTTTCTTTCCCTCTTCCTTCCTTTCTTTCTCTTTCTCCTCTCTTCCCCCTCTCCTTTGCCCAACTAGCTATAAATCAGAGATCTTAATGATACCTATTTGTCATGGAAATAATGTACTATTTGGGATAAATAAGAGTACAGCACCCTATGAAAGTGTTAATCGCTCAGTCACATCCAATTCTTTGTGACCCCATGGACTGTAGCCTGCCAGACTCCTCTGTCCATGGAGTTCTCCAGGCAAGAATACTGGAGTGGTTTTTGCCATTTTCTCCTACAGTGGATCTTCCCGACCCAGGGATCGAACCTGGGTCTCCTGCATTGCAGGCAGATTGTTTACTATCTGAGCCACGAGGGAATCCCAAGAATAGTGGACTGGGTAGCCATTCCCTTCACCAGGGGATCTTTCCCGCCCAGGGATTGAACTCGGGTCTCTCACATTGCAGGTGGATTTTTTATCTGAGTCACCAGGGAAGCTCATCTTATTCCTCTATGAGCAACCATCATTTGGGGGCAACAAAGTACTTGTGCATTGAGTCATTTTGTAGGAGGCTGACTATCCCGAGGCCGCTGTGCTGTGAGGTCAGGTGCTGACCTTCCAGTCAGCAGCTCTGGGATGAGCCCTCCCAGCCTCAGCACCAGAGAGTGAGCATAGGAGGGTCCCAAAGATCTTCAGTCATTGGGTAACTCCTAGCTTTTGTGTCTTCCCAACTAAAGCCCTGCATATTGTGGAGCAAAGGTAAACTGGCCCCACGGTGCCCTTTTCAAATTCTGGACCCACGGAATCCATGATCCTAATAAAATGGTCATATGCCACTAGATTTAAAGTAGGCAACCAACAAGGACCGGCTGTATAGCACAGGGAACTTGGCTCAGTATTCTCAGTAATCTAAGTGGGAAAAGAACCTGAAAAGGAAGGATACTTGCATGGGCATAACTGATTCACTCTGCTGTACACCTACAACTAACGCATCAGTGTTAACTGAGTATACTCCAATATAGAATAAAAGTTTAGTATATGTGCTGCCGAAGTGATCACTAAAATAAAATTTTTAAAAATAATTAAATGGTCATTTTTTTTTTTTTAACTCCACTAAGTCTTAGGGTGGAAGGTAGCGCCCAAGCAACAGTTGACTGAAATCCAAATTTGGAAGCTGTGAGGTGCTCCTGTAACAGAATCCTTAAACAGTTGGCCCTGGCTTTGGGAAGTGGGTGGTAGCTGGAAGAGCCTCGAGGAGCCTGCTGGTGGAATCACGATGGGCTTTAAGGAGGCGGTCACGAGGGCCTGAAGGGAGGCAAGGAAAATATGATCTCAAGCACGAGGCAAGGAGGCTTTTATCATGAAGTGGTGGAAAACCTGATAATCCTGTTGCCTATGGGAAGGTAGAGAACAGAAGATGTACCTAACAAATTGATGATCAAAATAAGGATTTCTAGACAGGATGCTGGACGTGCCATCAGGCTGCCTCTTGCTGTCTATGAAAACATGTGAGAGGAGAAGCGCAATCTTAATACAGAGCTGCTTGGCTCTCACACAAAATTTAGAAGAAATATAAAGGAGCTTGTACTTGCTGGGTTTGAAAATAAAACTGTTTCTTATTTTCAGCTTCTCCAGATGGCAAATGATTCTCAAATTAAGAAATGGTTTCAGGGCAATGACCAGATCCAGAGTGGGACTGTAAAAATCCTTTGTCAAAACCTCAGAAAGATCTAAGGCAGTACTTCATAGAAATCTCCAGGCAGATGAAAGGCTCTGAAGATCTTCAGGGCATGCCACACAAATTTTCTCACAATGAGGCTCTGAAAAGTCTTAGGGGGCTTGTCCCATAGTAGCTCATAAGCAACCCAAGAACAGAAGAGCTTATCTTGCAGAGATTTGTGGGCAAGGTTTCAGTGGATTATAAGTTTTTTAGAAATTAGCGACTTATTTTTGGCCGTGCTGGGTCTTTGCTGAGATGTGCAAGCTTCCTCTGGTTGTGGTGAACAGGGGCTACTCTCTAGCTGTGATGCCGGGGCTTCTCACTGCAGTGGCTTCTCTTGTTGTGGAGTACGCCCTCTAGCACCCGGGCTCAGTGGTTGTGGCACACGGGTTTAACTGCCCCCCGGCACGTGGGATCTACCAGACCCAGGGATGGAACCCAGGTCTCCTGCACTGCAGGCAGATTCTTAACCACCTGCGCCACCAGGAGGTATAACCATAATAAAAAGTAGCTGGTTGTAAGTTTGGGGTAAATTGTTATGCAGCAATAGTGACCTGAAATCAGAGAAACCTTAATTTTGTAAACGTATCATGGAAAGAATGCAGAGTTCAGGATAACTAAGAATTTATTCCTTTACAGAAAATATTACTTCCAACAAATTAAAAAAAAAAATTTTTTTTTTTTTACCATGTTGGAAGAACANCGGTCGCTGGCCTCACCTGGGGAACAGGAGGAGGAATCTTTGAGCACACCCAATGTTTGGGTTTCTTTTTTTTTTTTTTAAGCACATGCAGATGTTCAGGGATCTATGTGCTAACATGACCATAGAAAACCCCACAGCAAAAAAACAGAACAAATTAAAAAAAAAAAATTTTTTTTTTTTCCAGGTTGGAAGAAAAAGTAGGAACACAGTCTTTCTTAGGATGTTTTCCAGTTTCATTAAACATTATAAAATTATTCTTTTACTTTCTTAAGGATTCAGAGTTGTTACAATGAACATTAATTAGTAAATGTGCTTTAAAACAGATACATCTTCAAGGCTACTGGCATTCCTGTGACTACACCCCTGGACCACATACTCCAAAAATCAGTGTGTAAATAAAGTACATGACATTCTATTGGTGAAATAAAGCCTCTTCTACAAAATACAGGCTGTGAGCAGTACTAAAAAAATTGTCTTCAAGCCAGTTTAATAAACTTCAGGCACAAGCACCTAATTATAAGCCTAGTACAACTGATCAATATTATTCAGGCCAACAAAAATAATTGTAATCAACTGACTAAAGGGTTGAGTTTCTATTATTGATTGACAAGGCCCTTCAACCCTTGATTTGAATTGCTTGATGAAGGCAACTGAGCAAAACTCTTTAATAAATTTCCAATATCAATCCACCTAACTGCACTGAATATTAATAACATCTCCATATCAACTCCAAGTTTTTCCAAATATTCCTCATTTGGACAGGGACTTAAGGGTATCACCAAGAAGAAAATGTGCAACCTAGTCATAATGTTTTCATCACAAATGAACTTCATACTTTATGATACAAATTAATTTAGAGCAAGTTACCAAGGAACCTGGGCCTGTTGTAGCCTCTTTTATTAATTTAAATGCTTGAGTCATTTTTTCCTTTTGGTTCAAGTACCTCATTTGTGGCATGCAAGTTTGACTTTTTCTTATTTATTTATTTGGCTGCACAGGGTCTTAGCTGTGGCATGCGGGATCTAGTTTCCTGACTAGGAATTGAACCCTGGGCCCCCTGCATTGGGAGTGTGGAGTTTCAGCCATTGGCCCACCAGGGAAGTTGCAAGGTTTTTCATATTTAGATTAAGTTTGTCAAATTCCTTATTGGAAATGGGGTTAGGACCTACCAATATCAGCCAAATGGGTTAATTGTTTCCTTTTGGGTAAAAATCTCAGACCTATTGGAGGTCTCTCTCCTCAACTCTCTGGCAGTTTGGGTTCCTGGGTTTGCAGCTGAGGACTCAGTAGTTTCGTGAAAAATTGAATTTTAATTCCAAAACAACTGCTCTGAGGAGACAGCTCAAGAAATCACTCCAACAAGTTTTTAATACCAAGCCATCTAGTGGAACTGCACTAGATCTCCTCTGAGTCCTCCTGTACGTTCAGTTTTCATGTACTGCAACAGTCAATATGACTGCCTGTGAGAAACTGACTCCCTTTTAATTACTGCTTCAGATTTACTGTTGTGGGCTTGGGGACCAGATAATCAGATTCATCACAAAGGTGCATCATGCAAGATAAATGGCCCAAGAGGGCCCTCCTTTAGAAAGAGCATGCAAAATTTAGTGCACAAACCCCATCGTATTTATTTTGACTATTCAGGAGTTGTTAAAATTTCTCCACTTGTATTCTGTCTATTCCCTCTGGTCCATTTAGGCTGATGCTCTCAAACCTGACTGCATGTGAGAATCACTGGGGACACTCTGGAAAGGAAAGGGCTGGGCATCCATAGTTTTTAAAACCTCCCCAAATGATTCTAATCGCACACCACCATTGATTTAGGTAAACCTGTTAAGTAACTTCATCTTAGACAAATTATTATTTTACAAGCTACTTGTTTTACTAATTGAATCAAGTTTTACGTGATTTTGAATTAATTTCTCTCTTAAACCACTAACTTACTTAAGTTACTCTCCTCACTCGTCTTTTCTTTGAATTAAAATAATTTTAATTAAATGAATAATGAATTAAAATAATTCCAGGCAAGGGAAGAGGTCCAGGTTTTCTATGAGACCTTTGCTGATGGAAGTTGGGGGTGAGGAAGCGGCTGCAACTCTCCTGGATGATTTTCCCAAAAAAGAACACTGATTGTCAAAAAGGTTTCTGTTTTGCTAGGCTGCCCACTTCCTGTTCCTTTGGCACAAGAGAACTTTTTTGGTCTGCGCCCATCTGGGAAGGGACTTCTCCAGCATGGGATGTACAGACCAAAAGAAATCCCAAGGAACCCACTGCTATGTGGCTTTTCAAGTCTTAAGGTCTCCAGTTAGTCCAGTTTCTCTCCATTTTTCAAGAGTCTTCTTAACATTGTTTTATCATATGATGTTTATGGTTTTCAACTATAATTAGTGAGGAGGATGAGAAACGGATCTATTCTATCTTGTCCAGAACTGTAATTCCAATTTGCTCTTCTAGATCACGCACACCAATAGATGGGAAGACGTAGCTTTCTCCTTAGGGAGTTTACAATGCAGCTGAGCAGCCAGGAGGCATTCACTGCAGGAGAGGACGACCCGGGTCTAGTGGGGGAACAGGCTGCTAGTTTCCCTCTCTTTAAGACTAAAAATTCTCAAACGTGAACGCGAAACTTAAACCTTTTCTGGAGCGCCAGGTGGGTCCTCAGCCCATCTGGGGAAAACTCAGATAAGGATTCCTTGGGGGCCACACGTTTGACCTAGCCAAGATGAAGTTCATTATCTTACCCTGTTCTTCTCAGGGCCCTATTTCAATCCAATATCACCAGTAGCACCATGTCCCAAGCCCCCTAAAATATTTACTGGAATGGTATGTATTTCATCAGCCTCTTCCCAGTTCATCCATACTTTGTTAACACTGTCAGGGTTTGCTTCCTAAAAACCAAACCTCATCCTGTCTCCTAAACTTGTCCCTCTGCATTGCCAAAGGCAGTTGTTCACACATCCCTTTCTGTGCTTAGTCGCTCAGTCATGTCCAACTCTTCGTGACCCCATGGACTGTAGCTGCCAGGCTCCTCTGTCCACGTGGATTCTCTTGGTAAGAATGCTGGAGTGGGTTGCCATGCCCTCCTCCAGGGGATCTTCCCAATCCAGGGATCAAACCCAGGTGTCCCGCATTACAGGCAGATTCTTTACCATCTGAGCCACCAGGGAAGCCCAAGAATACTGGAGTGGATAGCCTATCCCTTCTCCAAGGGATCTTCCCGACCCACAGATCAACCTGGGGTCTCCTGCATTACAGGGGGATTCTTTACCACTGACCTAAAAAGACACATGTACCCCGTACAGAAAAATGCACAAGTGTTTGCACTTATGAACCCCTGAAATGCTTCCTTGTCTGAGAAACCATGTCTGCCCCTCCTCCATGCTTTTTCAGCAAATCACGCCTCTGTTTTAGCATGTAATGAGCTGTCCTGGGATGACGTCTGTATATGTTTGCCTCACCCACCAAACAGTGAGCAGAGACTCTGTCTTTTTCCTCTTTATTTCCAGTACCTAGCACAGCGCCATAGCACCATGGTAGACCTCAGACAATCACAATGTATTAAATGTGTGGAGGACAGTGAGTAAAAGGTAGAGACGAGGTCAAAGGGTTTATCCCGCCACATTATCTCCATCCCTAGCACACTGTAAAGACGTCTTTATTTAGATACAATACCAATAAAAGAAAATCTTCCTTGTGTCTGTTATATCAGAAAATCAGATTCTCCCTGCAGTGCACTAGAACTTCACTATAATGATTCAGTGTAAAGAACCTTAGCTCTGAACCTCAACCGGTAACAAAGAAACAAGCTCCTTTATTTAATACCTAAGAGTTCAGGACCGGGGTCCGACCATCTCCCAGTGATATGTGACAATGTATGGTGATGTCCGTTACAAGGGATGAGAGTCAGCAAACATAAAGTGTTGATCTTATACCACTCTCGTTGAAGGAAAATCTTCTAGTAAGACTATTTGCAAATGTAAAACCATAGCCAGTACCTTAAAGGTTTAACTTTTTTAAAAAAGAACTTTTAATGATGTACTGGAGTATAGCCAATGAACAATGTTGTGATAGCTTCAGCTGAACAGCGCAGGGGCACAGCTGTACATATACATGCATCCATTCTCCCCCAAGGTCCCCTCCCACCCAGGCTGTGCTGCTGTGCTTAGTCGCTCAGTCCTGCCTGACTCTTCCCAGCCCTACCAGGCTCCTCTGTCCATGGGGATCCTCCAGGCAAGAATACTGCAGCCACATGACATTGAGCAGGGATCCCTGTGCTGCACAGTAGGTCCCTGTTGGCTATCCATTTTAAATATAGCAGTGTGTACAGGTCCATCCCAAACTCCCCAACTATCCCGACCCCCCATCCTCACACCCATCCCCCCACCCATAAGTTCAGTTCTCTAATCTGTGAGTTTCCTTCTGTTTTGTAAATTCATTTGTATCATTTCTTCTTGGGTTCCATATATAAGGGATGGCATAAGATATTTCTCAGGAAGGTTTATTTTTTTGATACATTTCACCGGCTTTTTAGAAAACACACACACTCTCCCTCTCTGTCATTTTCTCTCCTTCCCTCTCTCTCTCACACACACACACACACAGACACACATACATATAAGAAACATCTAATGGAAGAACTGAATTTGGCAAGTCCAACTTTCAACAAATGTTTCCAAACATGAATCAGCCACAGGGATACATATGTCCCTGCCCTCCTGACCTCCCCTCCCATTTCCCACCCTCTAGGTTATCACAGAGTACCGGCTTGAGCTCCTTGGGTCACACAGCAAAGTCCCACTTGCTTTCTATTTTATAGAAATGTATATGTTTCCATGCTAGTCTCTCAGTTCAAATGTAGACCAGTTTTTAAAGTCTTTAACTGAATTTGTTGCAATATTGCTTCTGTTTTACGTTTTGACTTTTTTTTTTTTGGGTCCCAAGGCATATGGGATCCTAGTTGCCTGACCAGGGACTGAACCATGCCCTCTGCACTGGAAGGCAAAGTGTTAACCACTGGACTGCCAGAGAAGTCTCTCTTCTCTCTTTTTAAAACAGGATCTTAGTTGTATGTGTTATAAATCATCAAGGGAGGCAGTGACAGGAAGTCACCACCAGGGTTGTGATTCTAAGGGTTCCAGAGTCAAACGAAAGCCAGGTGCCATTCCCTGTGAGCTTTGTGACCTTGGGCTATTACTTTACTTTTCTGAGTGACAGTTTCCCCTGGAGAGAAAGGTGCAACCATCTGTACCTACAAGACTGCCACATGCTTGTGCTGGGCAGGCTGGTTGGCTTCTCTGCTTCTCCCACAGGCCTGTGCGAAGACTGGGTGATGTATTTATTTCATTGCTAATGTCTGCCAAATGCACAGCATATAGGTGGTGTTCAAAAATTTTGACTGCAGAAAAGGGAGCTCTGATAAGACAGTTGTGTAAAAGGAAGGCTATTCCTGCAAGGTTAGAGATGTCTATTTCTGTAATCCAGCATCTTTTGGCTAATATACACAATGATTGGTATATTTTGGCAAAGGTTTCCCAGGTGGCGCTGGTGGCAAAGAACCTGCCTGCCAATGCAGGAGACATAAGAGACGTGGATTCGATCCCTGGGTCGGGAAGATCCCCTGAAGAAGGGCACGGCAACCCACTCCAGCATTCTTGCCTGGAGAATCCCTTGGACAGAGGAGCCTGGTGGGCTCCAGTCCACGAGGCTGCAAAAGAATCAGACATGACTGAAGTGACTTAGCACACATTTCTGTAAATGCACAGATCCTTTATGTGTACGCCTCTATTCAGGGCTTTGTTTTAAAAGGCTCTTGTTACTAACAATCTGACCTCTGGATAAATGAGGTAGTGTCATACTAATTTTCTCATACTTTAGTTTTTAAAGGCTTTGTGTTTCTTTAACAAGATAGCTTTCCAGAGGAATCATGCATGCGCTCTGATGATTGCTGCTTTCAGACACTGCTTTGATACATCTTTTACATTTGTAATGGAATTTCCAAGTACAGTACTGATGAAAATGGACTCTACCTTCTGCCCCAAAGCACCTTTTGACACTGTAAGTTGGTTTGCTTATTTAGTATGGTTTAGCATAAGCGGCGCTGTCTAACCCATACAACAAAAGACATTTACTTCCAAACACATGTCAGGAAAACAATCAATAGGGTAGCTTTGAAATTCTGACTTTCTTCTCTTATTTAAAAAAAAAAAAAAATGAGAGAACCTGGCTAGACGTCCCACTTCTTAGAAGTATTTTAAAACCATGTAGCTCACTCAAATCCAATCATGAAATAACTGAGTATTAAAAGAAATTATAAGGAGTGGACCATTTCATTGCTAAAGCCTCAGAGCAAGAAAAGATTCTTTAAAAAATTAAACTGAAACCCTAACACCTTTATCTTTTAAAATTCTTCTTTCATACAGATAGCACTTTTTTTTTTTTTTTTAAGAATGGAGGTTTCCAAATATCCGATATTGCTAAGCAACGCTCTTTGTTATAACAGGCAAAAATCTAAACGTTTGCACGAGATGTTTGAAATACTACAGCTTGCAGGAACTCGCTGAGAATTAATTAGGAAGGCAAGTTTATTATCCAAATAAATAAATAAACCCAAAGCCACTCAGTGTCTGACATTAGGGGTTATATACTTTCCATTAAAGAGGACTAATAAATACAGTTTAAAGGCTCAAGGGAGGAGTGAGGGGGAGAGGGCTGGCGAGCACCAGCTCAGGCAGTGCCAGACATCAGCTGACTGCCTCCATTGAGATTACCATGGAAACGCCTTCTCCTGGGATATAGCCACGAGGGCAGGGTGCTTGAGAAATGTGATGGGGAGCAGAGCTGGCGGTCGATGGATTTTTAGCAGGGTTCACCCCTGTAGCACATTATAAGGACAATCCATCTTCCAAATGAAACAGTAGCTTTCTAGCGAGTCACGTCAGATAGAGTAATAAAGCATGAAGCCTGGCATAATTACGATCCATTTACCTCTACAAAACAGTCACATCCTTTTAGATAATTGTCTCTCTTCTCTCTCCTGCCTGCTTCCTATTCTCCCCAGAACTAAGGGAGGTATTTGTGTAAATTAATTGGCTGCTTCCTCAGCCATCAAGCCCATGCTGATAAAAAGGGACTATATCAAAAACAGCCTTCACGGGCAGATTCAAACATTTTTCAAACCCACCCGTCAGGCAGAACCAACGCAACTCTGCCAACAAAAGAGTAAGAGGAGTCCCAGGGGAGGTCAGGTTAAATGTTTCAGTTTTATGTGGTTTCCCCTCGAAACCGGTGAACAGATTTTATGTTTATGCAAATTAAACTTGGTCTTAGCAACCAGCTCCCTGAGCGCTGGCTGGGGAGCACCCATATCCACAGGAACTCAAAAGGCAGCAGGGTACTGATTCAAGCGATGTGCCTCAGCCATGGGATGCAATTTCCCCCACCAGTTATAGGGATCTCTAGAATGATGCGTGGAGTTCAAGAGGCGTGATCAAAGTTTTGCACACAACATGACTAATTGTGTGGGGTGTTTCTTGCCTTTGTCTCTGCATCAAGCTGTGGCTACCAGGAGTCTTTGCAAAACATTCAGATTATGACCCCACCGTCCCCCGTACAAATTTTAACCTTTCTTGACAACTGTATTGGAATTAATGTTTTAATGTGATATTACCACTTATAAATGTAGAAAGTGACTCAAGGAGGATGACATTAATTTGACAATAACACAACATTCCTAATCTAACTGTATCTACAAAGTTACACTGTGGTTAATAAAGGGATCACCTGTAACTTGAGTATTTCATCCTGACTGCTATGGACAATTATTTGATCATGCCATTTGTGAGAATATTCTCAAAAACCCGTCACGGTTTCCTATTTTTATCTTTCCTGTGAAGAGTGCCTGGAATCTTGATTAAGTGATAAATTGATTTTTGCTAATGCAAGGGGAAAAAAAGGTCCCTGATTTATCTTGTAATTATATTTTACCTAGGCTTACGTAAAGATCAGTTGTCATCTCCTGAACACAAACCAACTAACCACAGAGAGGGTAGACCTGGTTTCTGTAGTTAAAGATTTACTGAGACCCCAGTGAGTGCTGGATTATATAATTTAGGTTAACAGAAAAATAAATGATACCACGAAACATCTGTTAGAATGGCTAAAATTAAAAAAAAATCTAGTGTAGAACTCTTGATCATTGCTGGTAGAAATGCAAAACGACAGTCATGTTGGAAGACAGTTCAGTGGTTCTTATAAAGCCAAACTTGGCCTTATCACAGGAGCTAGACCTGTCCTTGAAGGTTTTTACCCAAACAATTTGAAAACTTGTGACCATACAAAAACCTTCATGTGAATGTTTCTAGCAGCTTTATTCATAACTGTCCCAAACTGGAAGCAACCAAGATGTTTCACTAAGCCAAAGGATAAACCAACGATGGTACATTCATACAATGGACTACTATTCAGCAATAAAAAGAAATAAGCGATCAAGCCACAGAAAGGCACATACAAAACCTCAAATACTGATTCCTAAGTGAAGAAGCCAGAATGAGAAGTATGATTCCAAGTATATGATAGTCTAGAAAAGGCACAACTACAGTCGAATGATAGTGGTTGTCAGACATTTGGGGGAGAGAGATAAAAGTTGTAGGAATACATCAGAAGAATCCATTTTCTCTTCCTGGCTGGCTGAGCATCAACCACCATGAGGAGCAACACAGTAGCGATCTGGACCAGGAAGTTCCCGACCAGTCAACTGTGGAAACAAATGATCACTGACGTCCTTCATCCTGGCTGGCAACAGTACCCAAGACAAAAATTGGGGGGAAAACCAGACAAAATATATAACACTATTCTAGTTGTCATCTTCGTATTTGGATTCAGAACCATTTTGGTGGTGGCAAAGCCAATAGCTTTGGTGTGATTTACGATTTCTTGGACAATGCAAAGAAAAATAAATCCAAACACGGACTTGTAGAATGTGGCCTGTATAAGAAGAAAAAAAAAATTCAAGAAAACAGTGAAGGGAACACAAGAGCAGAATGCACAAAGTCAGCAGGACTGTAAAGGCCATCGTTGGTGCTGGCAAAAAGGAGTGAAGACTCTGCAGTGATGTTATCTGTGGTGACTGCCCAGATTTTAAATGAGAGGATTAATAAACTATAAAAACTTCAACACAAAAATTATCAAAGATCAAAGCATTGGCAGAATTTTGTTATAAAAAGAGACTGGTAAAAGAAAAATGAAACTAACAGGTATTGTTACTGATGGGCAGCTTATTAATAGGTAAATACTTGATGGCCATTTTTATCTTAATTTTTTATGCTAAATTCTAATTGTTCATAGGAAAACATGGGATGTGTTCTATAAGCAGTTGGAATTTAGGCTACAGCAAGGCAACATCAACTCGATGGACATGGATTTGGGTGGACTCTGGGAGTTGGCGATGGACAGGGAGGCCTGGCGTGCTACGCTTCATGGGGTCGCAGAGTCAGACACGACTGAGTGACTGAAGTGTAGGGCAATAGAATAATAGCTTGGCTACAATGAAACATTTTCTAAAGATCCACAAGGCAGAGTCAGCCATACATGTGCCTTCTTTATTGAGATGCAAGATATAATCTTAAGTGTGTGGAAGTGTAAAACTGAAATAAAATTAACACTTTCTGGGACTTCCCTGGTGGTCCAGTGGCTAAGACTCTCTGCCCCTAACGCAGATGGCCTGGGTTCAGTCCCTGGTCAGCGAGGTAGATCCCACATGCTGCACCTAAATAAATATGTTAGAAAAATTAACATCTCTTGATTTAATTTCCAGCTTACAGGAAATACAGGGACTAGGAGAATAAGTTAAATGACCATGAGGAAGCAGTTTGACAAACCCAGACTAGACCAGTCCTGGATTCTTTAAAAACCCAACATCAGACGTACCAAGGGTTAGTGAGGAGAGGGAGAAACCAGGACTCTCACGCTGAAGACAATGCAAAATGGAGCAGCCGCTTTGGAAAACAGTTTGGTAGTTCCTTACAAAGTTAAACAAATGCCATGAGGAGTACTTCCATTCATAGATAGCCACCCAAGAGAAATGAAAACACATGCCCACATAAAGTCTCGCGTGTGAATGTATGTAGCAGCCAAACGTCCATCAGCTGGTGAATGGAGAAATGAAATATGGTACATCCACTCAATGGAGTATTACTTAGCAGTGAAAGCAGAGAGCCAGTGATACTCGGAACACGGATGAGCCTCTGAAACATTATGCTAAATCAAGGAAGCCAGACACGAAAACTGTACCCATTGTATGGCATGATTCCATGTACATGAATTTTTTAGAAAAGGTGAAAGTATAGACACAGAAGGGTCAGTGACTGTCCAGGGCTGAAACTGAGAGTGGGGATTTACTACAAATGAGCATGGGAGAACTTTCTCAAGTGATGGAAATGTTCCAAGACTGGAATTATGTGATCTTTGGACAACTGCATACCTTTACTAAAAATAACTGAACCAGACCTTACAATGGGTGAATTTTGGGGTAAGTGCTCTAAATCTATTAGTTCCAGGGCTGCCATAACAAAGCAGCAGAGCTTAAACAACAGAAGTCTGTTGCCTCAGAGTTCTGGAGGCTAGAAGTCCAAGACCAAAGTGTGGGCAAGGTTAGCTCCTTCTGAGGCCTCTCTCCTTGCTTGCGGGTGTCTGTCTGGCCCCTGTGTCCTCCTGTGATCTTCCTCTGTATGTGTCTGTGTCCTAATCTCTTCTTAAAAGGACACCAGGTCTTACCAGCTGGCACTAGTGGTAAAGAATCCGCCTGCTAATTCAGGAGATGCTGATTCCATCCCTGGGCTGGGAAGATCTCCTGGAGAAGGGAATGGCAACCCCACCCAGTATTCTTGCCTGGGAAATCCCATGGACAGGGGAGCCTGGTGGGCTACAGTCCATGGGGCTGCAAAGAGTCAGACACAACTGAGCGACACACAGACAGACAGACAGACAGACTGACAGACACCAGTCATAGTAGATCGGGGCCCACCTTAAGGTCTCATTTTAACCTAATTACCTCTTTAAAGATTCTGTCTCCAAACACAGTCCTATGTTAAAGTACCGGAGGTTAGGACTTTAACAAATGAATTCTGAGGGAACACAACTGAGCTCATCATAGTAAATGATATCTTAATAATGCTGTTTTAAAAGTCAATTTCATGGAAAAAAAAAAAAAAAAAGCAGGAGGTTGTATCTAGAGGTACAGTTTTGGACTAAAAGATATGTAATGACCAGATCCAAAATATGAACCTAGATAGGATTTCTTAAAAATAGGTATAAAAGACATTCTTTGAAGAACTGAGGAAATCTGAACGTGAGTTGACCAACACATAATGGATAATGATTATATATATTATATTTGGTATTATAGAAATGTTATTAATATTTTTAGATATGAAAGTGGCGTTGTAGTTAAGAGAGCAGATGTCCTATTCTTAGGAGAACGCACACAGGGGCATTTTAGCAGTGAAGTGTCATGAGAGAGAGAAAACAAGTATGGCAAAAAAGAAATTAAGCATTTAATGAATCTAGGTGGAGGGAATATGGGTATTCCTTGTAATATTCTTTTAATTTCCCTATACATTTGAAAAATCTTATAATAAAAAGTTGGAAGAATACAATTAGCAGTGAACTCTGAAGGGGTAGAAAGTTCTACAGGTAGAAAAGGCATCTTTATCCAAGATTTCCTTCATTCTTTTCCTTTCTGGCTAATTGACATAGAAAATATACTCTTCTAAAGCTCACATCCTGGAGAAGGCAATGGCAACCCACTCCAGTGCTCTTGCCTGGAAAACCCCCTGGGCAGAGGAGCCTGGTAGGCTGCAGTTCATGGAGTCGCTACGAGTCAGACATGACTGAGCAACTTCACTTTCACTTTTCACTTTCCTCCATTGGAGAAGGAAATGGCAACCCACTCCAATGTTCTTGCCTGGAGAATCCCAGGGACGGGGGAGCCTGGTGGGCTGCCGTCTATGGGGTCGCACAGAGTCGGACACGACTGAAGCGACTTAGCAGCAGCAGCAGCAAAGCTCACATCCAGTTATAGCTTTTTATAAGTGAGAAATGATTAGTGTTTGTTTCTACTACATAAAATCTAGAATAAAACATACCATAGATTTTAGAGTTTTAAAAATTTGACAGGGAGCTCAGTGGTAAAGAATCTGCCTGCAATTACAGGAGACCCAGGTTCAGTCTCTGGGTTGGGAAGATTCCCTGGAGGAGGGCATGGCAACCCACTCCAGTATTCTCACCTGGAGAATCCCATGGACAGAGGAGCCTGGCGGGCTACAGTCCATGGGGTCACAAAGAGTCGGACATGACTGAAGTGACTGAGCATGCACGCATGCAGTGAAGAGGTCAGAGAGTAGAGATGGCCCAGAGGGCGAAGAACTGGCCTGCAAAGCAGGAGACACAGGAGATGTGGCTTCAAACCCTGGGCCAGGAAGATTGCCTGGAGGAGCAAATGGCAACTTACTCTAGCATTCTTGCCTGAAAAATTCCATGGACAGAGGAGACTGGCAGGCTACAGTCCACAGGGTTGCAGAGTCAGACACGACTGGGCAACTAAGCACATTTAGAATAACAAATGACAAAAGCAAAGACTTTTTAAAATAGGAACAGCAAACTGGCGGCCTGTGGGCTTACAAGATGTGTTCTATTTGGCTTACATGGCATTTAACAATCAGGAGATATTATCTGTAGTATAGACTTCAACTTTTTCTGGGTGAATCCAAAGATTTGGCATATGGGTCTCTAGAGCAGTCACAACAGATTACAGTGGTAGCTGTTCCTTGATGGGTATGAACTTCATTCATTTCTAAACCTGACTCCTAAAGGAATTTTACTTTTTCACAGAGGAAATGGGTACACAGCAAGCTGTCCCTTCTGCTAGGATTTATCTTCAGCTTTCTCCTTCATATGGATACAGCTAATGAGAATGCTGGGTTTCCCTGGTGTCTCAGTGGTAAAGAATCTGCCTGCCAATGTAGGAGATGGGGGTTCGATCCCTGGGTTGGGAAGATCCCCTGGAAAAGGAAATGGTAACCCACTCCAGTATTCTTGCCTGGGAAATCCCATGGACAGAGAAGCCTGCTGGGCCCCAGTCCATGGGGTCATAAAAGAGTCAGACACGACTTACTGACTAAAAAACAACAATAATGAGAATACTATATTGGGAGGAGGGTGAAATTGAAGTGGGGGATTTTGGAAATTTATTATAATTTTACAGTTCATAAAATCTCTGCCCAACAGTAATTAAAACTGTCACCGGCACAGAGATAGACAGTAGACCAACAGAATGGAGTAGAGAAATGAGAAAGAGACATATGACCACTCTAATTTATAACAAATACAGTGCTGAAGAGCAAGTGCGGAAAGATGGTCTTGTCAATATGCGGTGTTGGGCCAATTGTTTATGTGGGAAAAAAATAAACCCTGAGCTGTTGCCTTGCACATACACAAAAATCAATTCTAGGTGGACTGTAAGATGTCAATAGGAAAGGTGCAGCGATAAAACTTACAGAATATGATAGATGAGGATATTTTCACAACCTTGGGAGAGGGAATGCTTTCTTAAGCAAAAATAAAAAAGCATCAACCTCAGAGGGAAAAAAACGGATAAACTGAAGTATATCGACATGAAAAATGTTGCTCACAGAAACACTAAAGGAATGAAAAGGCAAGTCACAGAGCTGGAGAAAGTGTCTGTCAGATCTATAACTGCCAATGGGCACAAACGCAGACTATAAAAAGAACTTCTAGGAATCAATTTTTAAAAGACAGAAACACAGCAAGAGGCATCACCAGGCAATTTACAAAAGTTCAAATGATCAGTAAACACAAAGAAAAGGGCTCAGCCTTATCAGTAATAAGAAGAGCACAAAGAAAACCCACAATATGTATCTGTCAGTGGATCAATGGGTAAAGATGTGGCATACATATATGACGTAGCATCATTCAGCCATGAGAAACAAGGAAACCCCGCCATTTGCAACAACGTGGGTGAATCCTGAGGGCATTATGACTGAAATAGGCTGGACAGAGAGACAAATACTACATGACTGCCGTCACCAGTCTTTCTGGCACCAGGGATCGGTTTCGTGGAAGACGATTTTGCCACAGACTGGGGATGGGGATGGTTTCAGGATGATTCAAGCGCATTACGTTCATTGTGCACTTTATTTCTATTCCCTAGTGGCTCAGCTGGTAAAGAATCTGCCTGCAATGCAGGAGACCCCAGTTCGATTCCTGGGTCAGGAAGCTCTGCTGGAGAAGGGAGAGGCTACCCACTCCAGTATTCTTGGGCCTCCCTGGTAGCTCAGCTGATAAAAGAATCCACTTGCAATGTGGGAGACTTGGGTTTGATCCCTGCGTTGGGAAGATCCCCTGGAGAAAGAAAAGGCTACCCACTTTAGTATTCTGGCCTGGAGAATTCCATGGACTGTACAGTCCATGGGGTCATAAAGGGCTGGACTTGACTGAGTGACTTTCACTTTATTTCTATTATTACATCAACTCCATCTCAGATCATCAGGCATTAGATTAGAGGTTGGGGACCCCTGCTATTGATATCACTTATATGTAGAATCTAAAAATGATAAACTCAGAGAGACAGAGAATAGAGTGGTGTTCACTAGGGACTCAGGGGGAGGTGGGGAAAACGAAATGTTGGTCAGAGGGCACAAACTTCCAGCTAGAAGATGAGTAAGTTCTTGGGGCCTATTATACAGCATGGTGATTACAGCTAATACGGTATTATATAACTTGAAAGTTTCTAAGTGATCAGCTCTTCAGTGTTCTTACTACAAAAAAGAAATGGCAATTACGTGGTGTGATGGAGGTGTCATCTAACGCTATGGCGGTACTCATACTGCAATAGATAAATGTATCAAGTCAACACACTGCATACCTTAGACTTACACAATGTTATATGTCTGTTTTATTTCAATAAAGCTAGAACCGTCCCCCACATGTGTAACTGCCACCTACCAGAATAGCTAAAATTCAAAAGACTTTCAGCTTTGCAAACAAGATCTATACCACTGTTCTAGATTCCACGTATATGTGTTCAGATATGATATTTGCTTTTCTTTTTCCGAGTTCACTGTGTATGGCAGTTAAGGGGGAAAGGGTGGGGTGGGAAGAAGTAGGAGACTGGGATTAACATATATATATGACTGATACTGTGTATAAGAGAGACAACTAATGAGCACCTACTGTGGAGCCCAGGGAACTCTCCTCAGTGCTCTGTGGTGACCTAAGTGTGAGGGAAATCCAAAAAAGAGGGGATATGTGTACATGTACAGCTGATTCACTTTGCTATATAGAAGAAACTAACATAACATTGAAAACAACTATACGCCAATTAAAAAAAAAAAAAGACCGTCAGGACCTAGTGTTGGAGAGAAAATGGAGCACCTGGAACTTTCACGTGGTGTTGGGCGTGGGGTGGGGTTGTAAACCAGTATGACCACTTGGGAAAACTGGAATTATCTACTGAACTGAACAGCAGTTTCACTCCTGGGTGTTTGTCCAGTGAAAAAGTATGCATCGTACCAATACCAAAACACATGCATAAGAATGATTTAAAAAATCTCAAATATCCATCAATATGTGAAGAGATAAACAATTTGTGGTGTATTTTGACAAGGAAATACTACAGAGTGGTGAAAATGGGCAAACCAGAATTACAGGAAACCACATGGATGTTCCCATGAAGATAATGTTGAAAGAAACACAAAAGGAGTACACAGTGTTTGATTTCACTTACATTAAGTTCAAAATGAGCAAAATATGCCTCTGAAAAGGAAAGAAGAGACAGTGTTTTTTTGGGGGAGTCTCGTATCTTGATTTTGGGAATGGTTACACCGGTAAACTCACTTTGTGATAATTAACAAGCTATAAAGTTATGGTTTTTCTAGTAGTCAGGTACGGAGGAGAGAGTTGTACCATAAAGAAGGCTGAGGGTTGACGATTAATGGTTTCAAACTATGAGCTTTTACAAGACTCCTGACAATCCCTTGGACAGCATGGAGATCAAACCATTTAATCCTAAAGGAAATCAACCCTGAATATTCACTGGAAGGACTGGTGCTGAAGCTGAAGCTCCAATACTCTGGCCACCTGATGCAAAGAGCCAATTCACTGGAAAAGACCCTGATGCTGGGAAAGACTGAGGGCAGGAGGAGAAGGGGGCAACAGAGGATGAGATGGTTGGTTATAGCCTATTTGAAGCACTGTTCTCCCACTGGTGCTTTCCCAGCAGGAAAACCTAACGACCTACCTCAGTATTCAGCAGGTCCAAATGTGACTTGGGCCTTAAGGACAACAGTCAAAAATTGCAGAGAGAAGAGATATGGACAGGGGAGCCTGGTGGGCTACAGTCCATGGGGCTGCAAAGAGTCAGACACAACTGAGCGACACACAGACAGACAGACAGACAGACTGACAGACACCAGTCATAGTAGATCGGGGCCCACCTTAAGGTCTCATTTTAACCTAATTACCTCTTTAAAGATTCTGTCTCCAAACACAGTCCTATGTTAAAGTACCGGAGGTTAGGACTTTAACAAATGAATTCTGAGGGAACACAACTGAGCTCATCATAGTAAATGATATCTTAATAATGCTGTTTTAAAAGTCAATTTCATGGAAAAAAAAAAAAAAAAAGCAGGAGGTTGTATCTAGAGGTACAGTTTTGGACTAAAAGATATGTAATGACCAGATCCAAAATATGAACCTAGATAGGATTTCTTAAAAATAGGTATAAAAGACATTCTTTGAAGAACTGAGGAAATCTGAACGTGAGTTGACCAACACATAATGGATAATGATTATATATATTATATTTGGTATTATAGAAATGTTATTAATATTTTTAGATATGAAAGTGGCGTTGTAGTTAAGAGAGCAGATGTCCTATTCTTAGGAGAACGCACACAGGGGCATTTTAGCAGTGAAGTGTCATGAGAGAGAGAAAATAAGTATGGCAAAAAAGAAATTAAGCATTTAATGAATCTAGGTGGAGGGAATATGGGTATTCCTTGTAATATTCTTTTAATTTCCCTATACATTTGAAAAATCTTATAATAAAAAGTTGGAAGAATACAATTAGCAGTGAACTCTGAAGGGGTAGAAAGTTCTACAGGTAGAAAAGGCATCTTTATCCAAGATTTCCTTCATTCTTTTCCTTTCTGGCTAATTGACATAGAAAATATACTCTTCTAAAGCTCACATCCTGGAGAAGGCAATGGCAACCCACTCCAGTGCTCTTGCCTGGAAAACCCCCTGGGCAGAGGAGCCTGGTAGGCTGCAGTTCATGGAGTCGCTACGAGTCAGACATGACTGAGCAACTTCACTTTCACTTTTCACTTTCCTCCATTGGAGAAGGAAATGGCAACCCACTCCAATGTTCTTGCCTGGAGAATCCCAGGGACGGGGGAGCCTGGTGGGCTGCCGTCTATGGGGTCGCACAGAGTCGGACACGACTGAAGCGACTTAGCAGCAGCAGCAGCAAAGCTCACATCCAGTTATAGCTTTTTATAAGTGAGAAATGATTAGTGTTTGTTTCTACTACATAAAATCTAGAATAAAACATACCATAGATTTTAGAGTTTTAAAAATTTGACAGGGAGCTCAGTGGTAAAGAATCTGCCTGCAATTACAGGAGACCCAGGTTCAGTCTCTGGGTTGGGAAGATTCCCTGGAGGAGGGCATGGCAACCCACTCCAGTATTCTCACCTGGAGAATCCCATGGACAGAGGAGCCTGGCGGGCTACAGTCCATGGGGTCACAAAGAGTCGGACATGACTGAAGTGACTGAGCATGCACGCATGCAGTGAAGAGGTCAGAGAGTAGAGATGGCCCAGAGGGCGAAGAACTGGCCTGCAAAGCAGGAGACACAGGAGATGTGGCTTCAAACCCTGGGCCAGGAAGATTGCCTGGAGGAGCAAATGGCAACTTACTCTAGCATTCTTGCCTGAAAAATTCCATGGACAGAGGAGACTGGCAGGCTACAGTCCACAGGGTTGCAGAGTCAGACACGACTGGGCAACTAAGCACATTTAGAATAACAAATGACAAAAGCAAAGACTTTTTAAAATAGGAACAGCAAACTGGCGGCCTGTGGGCTTACAAGATGTGTTCTATTTGGCTTACATGGCATTTAACAATCAGGAGATATTATCTGTAGTATAGACTTCAACTTTTTCTGGGTGAATCCAAAGATTTGGCATATGGGTCTCTAGAGCGGTCACAACAGATTACAGTGGTAGCTGTTCCTTGATGGGTATGAACTTCATTCATTTCTAAACCTGACTCCTAAAGGAATTTTACTTTTTCACAGAGGAAATGGGTACACAGCAAGCTGTCCCTTCTGCTAGGATTTATCTTCAGCTTTCTCCTTCATATGGATACAGCTAATGAGAATGCTGGGTTTCCCTGGTGTCTCAGTGGTAAAGAATCTGCCTGCCAATGTAGGAGATGGGGGTTCGATCCCTGGGTTGGGAAGATCCCCTGGAAAAGGAAATGGTAACCCACTCCAGTATTCTTGCCTNTTTCTCCTTCATATGGATACAGCTAATGAGAATGCTGGGTTTCCCTGGTGTCTCAGTGGTAAAGAATCTGCCTGCCAATGTAGGAGATGGGGGTTCGATCCCTGGGTTGGGAAGATCCCCTGGAAAAGGAAATGGTAACCCACTCCAGTATTCTTGCCTGGGAAATCCCATGGACAGAGAAGCCTGCTGGGCCCCAGTCCATGGGGTCATAAAAGAGTCAGACACGACTTACTGACTAAAAAACAACAATAATGAGAATACTATATTGGGAGGAGGGTGAAATTGAAGTGGGGGATTTTGGAAATTTATTATAATTTTACAGTTCATAAAATCTCTGCCCAACAGTAATTAAAACTGTCACCGGCACAGAGATAGACAGTAGACCAACAGAATGGAGTAGAGAAATGAGAAAGAGACATATGACCACTCTAATTTATAACAAATACAGTGCTGAAGAGCAAGTGCGGAAAGATGGTCTTGTCAATATGCGGTGTTGGGCCAATTGTTTATGTGGGAAAAAAATAAACCCTGAGCTGTTGCCTTGCACATACACAAAAATCAATTCTAGGTGGACTGTAAGATGTCAATAGGAAAGGTGCAGCGATAAAACTTACAGAATATGATAGATGAGGATATTTTCACAACCTTGGGAGAGGGAATGCTTTCTTAAGCAAAAATAAAAAAGCATCAACCTCAGAGGGAAAAAAACGGATAAACTGAAGTATATCGACATGAAAAATGTTGCTCACAGAAACACTAAAGGAATGAAAAGGCAAGTCACAGAGCTGGAGAAAGTGTCTGTCAGATCTATAACTGCCAATGGGCACAAACGCAGACTATAAAAAGAACTTCTAGGAATCAATTTTTAAAAGACAGAAACACAGCAAGAGGCATCACCAGGCAATTTACAAAAGTTCAAATGATCAGTAAACACAAAGAAAAGGGCTCAGCCTTATCAGTAATAAGAAGAGCACAAAGAAAACCCACAATATGTATCTGTCAGTGGATCAATGGGTAAAGATGTGGCATACATATATGACGTAGCATCATTCAGCCATGAGAAACAAGGAAACCCCGCCATTTGCAACAACGTGGGTGAATCCTGAGGGCATTATGACTGAAATAGGCTGGACAGAGAGACAAATACTACATGACTGCCGTCACCAGTCTTTCTGGCACCAGGGATCGGTTTCGTGGAAGACGATTTTGCCACAGACTGGGGATGGGGATGGTTTCAGGATGATTCAAGCGCATTACGTTCATTGTGCACTTTATTTCTATTCCCTAGTGGCTCAGCTGGTAAAGAATCTGCCTGCAATGCAGGAGACCCCAGTTCGATTCCTGGGTCAGGAAGCTCTGCTGGAGAAGGGAGAGGCTACCCACTCCAGTATTCTTGGGCCTCCCTGGTAGCTCAGCTGATAAAAGAATCCACTTGCAATGTGGGAGACTTGGGTTTGATCCCTGCGTTGGGAAGATCCCCTGGAGAAAGAAAAGGCTACCCACTTTAGTATTCTGGCCTGGAGAATTCCATGGACTGTACAGTCCATGGGGTCATAAAGGGCTGGACTTGACTGAGTGACTTTCACTTTATTTCTATTATTACATCAACTCCATCTCAGATCATCAGGCATTAGATTAGAGGTTGGGGACCCCTGCTATTGATATCACTTATATGTAGAATCTAAAAATGATAAACTCAGAGAGACAGAGAATAGAGTGGTGTTCACTAGGGACTCAGGGGGAGGTGGGGAAAACGAAATGTTGGTCAGAGGGCACAAACTTCCAGCTAGAAGATGAGTAAGTTCTTGGGGCCTATTATACAGCATGGTGATTACAGCTAATACGGTATTATATAACTTGAAAGTTTCTAAGTGATCAGCTCTTCAGTGTTCTTACTACAAAAAAGAAATGGCAATTACGTGGTGTGATGGAGGTGTCATCTAACGCTATGGCGGTACTCATACTGCAATAGATAAATGTATCAAGTCAACACACTGCATACCTTAGACTTACACAATGTTATATGTCTGTTTTATTTCAATAAAGCTAGAACCGTCCCCCACATGTGTAACTGCCACCTACCAGAATAGCTAAAATTCAAAAGACTTTCAGCTTTGCAAACAAGATCTATACCACTGTTCTAGATTCCACGTATATGTGTTCAGATATGATATTTGCTTTTCTTTTTCCGAGTTCACTGTGTATGGCAGTTAAGGGGGAAAGGGTGGGGTGGGAAGAAGTAGGAGACTGGGATTAACATATATATATGACTGATACTGTGTATAAGAGAGACAACTAATGAGCACCTACTGTGGAGCCCAGGGAACTCTCCTCAGTGCTCTGTGGTGACCTAAGTGTGAGGGAAATCCAAAAAAGAGGGGATATGTGTACATGTACAGCTGATTCACTTTGCTATATAGAAGAAACTAACATAACATTGAAAACAACTATACGCCAATTAAAAAAAAAAAAAGACCGTCAGGACCTAGTGTTGGAGAGAAAATGGAGCACCTGGAACTTTCACGTGGTGTTGGGCGTGGGGTGGGGTTGTAAACCAGTATGACCACTTGGGAAAACTGGAATTATCTACTGAACTGAACAGCAGTTTCACTCCTGGGTGTTTGTCCAGTGAAAAAGTATGCATCGTACCAATACCAAAACACATGCATAAGAATGATTTAAAAAATCTCAAATATCCATCAATATGTGAAGAGATAAACAATTTGTGGTGTATTTTGACAAGGAAATACTACAGAGTGGTGAAAATGGGCAAACCAGAATTACAGGAAACCACATGGATGTTCCCATGAAGATAATGTTGAAAGAAACACAAAAGGAGTACACAGTGTTTGATTTCACTTACATTAAGTTCAAAATGAGCAAAATATGCCTCTGAAAAGGAAAGAAGAGACAGTGTTTTTTTGGGGGAGTCTCGTATCTTGATTTTGGGAATGGTTACACCGGTAAACTCACTTTGTGATAATTAACAAGCTATAAAGTTATGGTTTTTCTAGTAGTCAGGTACGGAGGAGAGAGTTGTACCATAAAGAAGGCTGAGGGTTGACGATTAATGGTTTCAAACTATGAGCTTTTACAAGACTCCTGACAATCCCTTGGACAGCATGGAGATCAAACCATTTAATCCTAAAGGAAATCAACCCTGAATATTCACTGGAAGGACTGGTGCTGAAGCTGAAGCTCCAATACTCTGGCCACCTGATGCAAAGAGCCAATTCACTGGAAAAGACCCTGATGCTGGGAAAGACTGAGGGCAGGAGGAGAAGGGGGCAACAGAGGATGAGATGGTTGGTTATAGCCTATTTGAAGCACTGTTCTCCCACTGGTGCTTTCCCAGCAGGAAAACCTAACGACCTACCTCAGTATTCAGCAGGTCCAAATGTGACTTGGGCCTTAAGGACAACAGTCAAAAATTGCAGAGAGAAGAGATCATTTATACCCCCAAATGAATTAGTCATTACTCATGCTATGCTAGGAGAAGTCAGGGAAGACTACGCGTAGATTCGCAAATGCTTAACAAGGAGCTGAAGGACCAATGTGGATCGTGCGGAACTGGTTGCCATGGTGAGGCCTCATCAGAGACGCTGTGTTCAGCGTCACTGTGGGATGAAACTCTAACGGTCTGTGGGATTGGCTGATTCATACCTTAGCCCAGCACTGGCCCAGGCTGTATGGCAAGAAAGGTAATTGTTAGGTAGGAGACGCACCAAGAGGGACTTTCCTGGTGATTTTGGCTAAGACTTCATGCTTTCCAAGCAGGGGAGCCCAGGTTCAATCCCTGGTCAGGGAACTGGATCTCTCATCGAGACTAAGAGTTCACAGGCTGCAGCTAAAAATCCCACATGCCACAACTCAAAGGTCCCATGTGCTGCAACTAAGACCTGGCGCCGCTAAATAAATAAACATTAAAAAAAGAAGACACACAAAGAGAAGGAGAGACAGAGAGTGGCAGAAACTGACTCCATCTAAGCATCATTTTGCTGAGGGGGACACAGGTGACATGGCCTCTCAGAGCTGCCTTAAAGCCTGAATAGTGCCCTGGCTCCTGTGAAATTTCTTTCCCTCACTACGGTGTGTATCCTTTCTTTAAACACAAATCAAAATAGTACGGGGCCCAGGGCAGGCCCCCAAATATGTATCAATGGCATACTGACTGTTTTGAATTAAAGTTACTTAAGAAGCAGCCAATGCAAAAAGGATACTTTGACCCTCCTCCTCTCCATTCCTTTGAAACCAGGAAATAAATCTCTCGTATGAAAGGTGCCCTCTTTGGACCCAGAGAAAGACATCAGTAGGACCAAAGACAGACAATTCAGGTCCGAGAAGCCTGTATAAATAAACCTTGCCCCTTCTTCACTAATTTACCTCCCAAGCTCACCCCTTGGCTTAAATTCCTTATAATTATGCCAGAACCTAGTTTCTTTGTCCCTCCAAACCCTCACAAATTTATTGTTTCTTTATACACAAAGATATTAAGTTACCCACTCTTAGACATTCTCTGAGCGTCTTTTTACGATCTCCCATTAAAAAGCAGGGACATTACTTTGCTGACAAAGGTCCATATAGCCAAAGCTATGGTTTTTCCAGTAGTCATGTATGGATGTGAGAGTCGGACCATAAAGAAGGCTGAGTGCTGAAGAACTGATGCTTTTGTACTGCTGTATTGGAGAAAACTCTTGAAAGTCCCTTGGACTGCAAGGAGATCAAACCAGTCAATCCTAAAGAAAATCAACTGTGAATATTCATTGGAAGGACTGTCATGTATGGATGTGAGAGTCGGACCATAAAGAAGGCTGAGTGCTGAAGAACTGATGCTTTTGTACTGCTGTATTGGAGAAAACTCTTGAAAGTCCCTTGGACTGCAAGGAGATCAAACCAGTCAATCCTAAAGAAAATCAACTGTGAATATTCATTGGAAGGACTGATGCTAAAGCTGAAGCTCCAATACTTTGGCCACCTGATGTGAAGAACTGACTCATTAGGAAAGACCGTGATGCTGGGAAAGATTACAGGCAGGAGGATAAGGGGACAACAGAGGATGAGATGGTTGGATAGCATCACCGACCCAATGGACATGAGTTTGAGCAAGCTCCAGGAGTTGGTAATGGACAGGGAAGCCTGGTGTGCTGCTTCCATGGGGTCGAAAAGAGTTGGAAATGACTGAGCGACTGAACTGCCTGATGCCCATAAAACTAAGTTGGGTTTCCTCCTATTAATCTGTCTTGTGTCAACTGTATTATTAGTCTAGCCACAAACACTTAAGAGGAACGGAGGGAATCTCTTTCCCCCTCCCCACAATCACAATCTGTTCCCCGGAGCCAGAAAAGTCTCACTGACACAGGACAGGCAGCTGGGCAGAAGCAGGAATGAAGAGCCGAGAAGGCGAGGAGCAAAGGGTGGGATCAGTAGCTATGTTTTTATGGATTACCCTCATTTCTGAAAACTTTCCAACTTGATTCTGAAACACAGTGTTTCCGGAGTTCTTTTCCTCCCTGGAATAATTCATAACCTTATGGAACTGGAGAGAAATTAGAACTCATTTGGCACATTAGAAGAGAAAGGAGAAAGCGGAGGCCCAGAAAGAACAGAGATTTTGTTTTCATTCCATTTCCCTCAGTCAGTCTCTTTTCCCCACCAGTTAAGCATGATGTTCTTGAATCATCTGCCCCTTCTCCCTCCAGACTGATAATTTCAGCCTCAAATTATACATATGTCTGCTCCTAAATTTTTATCCTAAGTGCTGAATGCTACGCTCTTTTATACAATGTTAGACTCCAGTGATCGATGGGGTGTTTACTTACAAGTGTCATTGGTATCTGAGGCTCAGCTTGGTTAAGACGGAAATCTTTCTCTATCTCCTCTCAGCTTCTTCATCCCTGCCACGAGCATTATCATTTTTAAAGCTTCCTTGTCATAAACTTTTTTTTTAAAGATTTTTTGATATGGACTATTTTTTAAGGCAATATTGAAATTGTTTCAATATTGCTTCTGTTTTGTGGGTTTTGTATTTTTTTGGCCCCAAGGCATGTGGGATTTTTAGCTCTCCAATCAGGGATCAAACCTGCACCCCTTGCATTGGAAGCTGAAGCTTTAACCACTGGACTACCAGGGAAGTCTCCTTAAACTTTTTCAATTTCAAAATATTTCATACAAAAAGGATAAAGAATAAAATAATAGTCACATCCCTATTATGCAGACTTAATATTTGGCTGTATTTGCTTCAGATTGAAGGACATCTTTAGACATGGCAGGAAGTCCCCAGCCCCATTCAATCTGCTCCCTCCTGAGAGGTTTGATCCTTAGCTTGGGCTGATCCCCTGGAGGAGGGCATGGCAACCCACTCTGGTGTTCTTGCTTGGAGAATCCCATGGACAGAGGAGCCTCGTGGGCTACAGTCCATGGGGTTGCAAAGAGTCAGATGACTGAAGCGAGTTAGTATAGCACAAAGCGCATCCTGAGACAAAGGCTGATGAGCCTCAGGACTGATCCAGGAGGTGCAGGGAGCTGGGCAAGGGAGTGGGGAGGTGGTTCAGTGGGGGAGGGCAGCCCGCAGGGCCCATTATTAAGCAGCTCCTACGGTGGGCAGTGCAGCTTATTCCTATAGAAAAGCTCCTGCAAAGGATGTAAAACATGCCAGAATTATCACGGCCAATGAATGGTGGGGTTTGGAGGATTTATATGCCCATACCCACTGGTCATGTAGGTGGCTAGGGGTGGGGATTATTTCCGGTCAAGGGTTCCAGCAGTCTGTGGGGAGCCTTTTAACAAAGATGCTGGCTATTGGAAGTTAGCCTGGAATGGACAAAAGTGGAAAGGAAATCAAAGGGATGTGGGAGATAGCATCAGTGACAGTGTGTGTCCTGCCTGTGGACCTCAGTTTACCTTTATGTTTACCTAAACACTGTTACTTAAAAAAAACATGGTATCATTGATAACACTGATGATGATAATGATGATGAAGAGGAACAGTGACTATAACTATACACCAGTCAACATGAAAAACGTAGAAAATAACTTTGGTTCAAAGACCTGTTTAACTACTTACTGGATTTTTATCATGCGCCTGATTGATCTCCCTTTAATAGAAAGTAAGAAAAAGAAATATACATTTTACTAGACTTTGACAAAATGTGACCTTCTCCCTCATCTTCCTTCATTTCCTTCTTCAAGACTATGGGGTTAATAGGCTTAAATGGTGATTAATATGAGATTACTGGTCTTTGCTAAGAAGACTACCTATGATCAAGAATGTCTTAGAACATCATTTCCTTCTAAGCTGAAATCCATTAGCCTTTTTACTGAAAGAAAGCTGAGCAGCAAAGAATTGATGCTTTTGAACTGTGGTGTTGGAGAAGACTCTTGAGAGTCCCTTGGACTGCAAGGAGATCCAACTGGTCCATCCTAAAGGAAATCAGTCCTGAATATTCACTGGAAGGACTGATGCTGAAGCTGAAACTCTTAATACTCTGGCAATCTGATGTGAAGAACTGACTGACTGGAAAAGACCCTGATGCTGGGAAAGATTGAAGGCGGGAGGAGAAGTGGGCGATAGAGACGAGATGGTTGGATGGCATCATCAACTAGATGGACATGAATTTCAGCAAGCTCTGGGAGTTGGTGATGGACTGGGAAGCCTGGCGTGCTGCAGTCCATGGGGTCGCAAAGAGTTGGATGTGACTGAGCGACTGAACTGAACTGGAGAAAAGTGTGTATGTATGCGTGTGCAGTGGGGGGACCAGGAGATGGAGTCAAACTTCAACTCCATCGACAGGCGATAAGCCTGCAGCAATGTTCTAAGTCATTTAGCAAAGCCAGGAACAGCTTGCCTTCCTTGAACCTAACAACCAACAGGACTCCTGATTTAACAAAATAAAACATTGTAAAAGAATGTTTCCTATTTCCTTTTGCAGAGGCCAAAAGGACTTAAAATAATCTTTAAATAATACTCCTCATAGATCTCATGATTGGACAAACACAGACCTCTCTCTCTAAGAACTAACAGACAGAAAAATCACCTGAGACATGGAAAGATCCAGCAGTCCAGGGGGATCTTTTTCAAGAATCAGAATGGTTACTTGTTAAGCAGATCCCATAAAGCAGAATAAAAAATTTTTTAAAGTTTCATATTGAGATTCAGGGGCTTTCCATGTAGTCCAAGTGGTAAAGAATCTGCCTGCCAACGCAAGAGATGCAAGAGACGTGGGTTCCAGCCCTGGGTCGGGAAGATCCCCTGGAGAAGGAAAAGGCAACTCACTCCAGTATTCTTGCCAGGAAAATCCCAGGGACAGAGGAGTCTCGTGGGCTACAGTCCATGGGGTCGTAAAGAGTCAGACACGGCTGCACGTGTAAAAGAGACGTAATGTTTTCATAATGTTATTCTCTACTATTTCTTTACCTGATTCCACTTGCACATAAAAACAAGCCTTATGATAATCAATAAGGAAATACATTTTGTGTCACCAGAGTTCAGCTCTGAGTAGGATAAAGAAAGGTCACATAGAATGCAGAGTCCTACACTTTCAAACAAAATGTGCCTTTGTTATTCTATGTGAAGCTTTGGATACTCCATACAGAAAATTGTAGTTCTGTATAAAATATGAGATGGGCTGAACATTTCAGGAATTCATGGGCTCTCTAAAGCCCCAAAGACTCTTGTGATCTGTTGACCCCCTAGTGGTCCATGAGAACCAGGTTAAGAATCCTTTGTTTAGAGTGAAGCAGAGAACACTTACGTTGTACAGAGGGATGGTCTTCATCACCTTGTACTGCTTAGTGGGGTCCATTTTATACAGGTGACGGTCAGTGACAAAAATTGCTCGATCTTCCACCTTACTAAATCGATTCACCTGTAAGAAAAAAAAAGTAAACCATAATCTCATCAAGAATGAAATCAAATGATCTGCCAGGAAGACATCTAGGGGCTGGTACAAGACCTTCTAGAACTAACACCCAAAAAAGATGTCCTTTTCATTATAGGGGACTAGAATGCAAAAGTAGGAAGTCAAGAGACACCTGGAATAACAGGCAAATTTGGCCTTGGAGTACAAAAAGAAGCAGGGCAAAGGCTAACAGAGTTTTGCCAAGGGAATGCACTGGTCATAGCAAACTCTCTTCCAACAACACAAGAGAAGACTCTACACATGGACATCACCAGATGGTCAATACTGAAATCAGATTGATTATATTCTTTGCAACCAAAGATGGAGAAGCTCTACACAGTCAGCAAAAACAAGACCGGGAGCTGACTGTGGCTCAGATCATAAACTCCTTATTGCCAAATTCAGACTTAAATTGAAGAAAGTAGGGAAAACCACCAGACCATTCAGGTATGACCTAAATCAAACCTCTTACAATTATACAGTGGAAGTGACAAATAGATTCAAGGAATTAGATCTGGTAGACAGAGTGCCTGATGAACTATGGATGGAGGTTCGTGACATTGTACGAGGCAGTGATCAAGACCATCCCCAAGAAAAAGAAATGCAAAAAGGCAAAATGGTTGTCTGAGAAGGCCTTACAATTAGCTGAGAAAAGAAGAGAAGCTAAAGGCAAAGGAGAAAAGGAAAGGTATATCCATTGGAATGCAGAGTTCCAAAGAATAGCAAGGAGAGATAAGAAAGCCTTCCTCAGTGATCAATGCAAAGAAAGAGAGGAAAACAAAAGAATGGGAAAGACTAGACATCTCTTCAAGAAAATTAGAGATACCAAGGGAACATTTCATGCAACGATGGGTACAATAAAGGGCAGAAATGGTATGGACCTAACAGAAGCAGAAGATATTAAGAAGAGGTGGCAAGAATACACAGAAGAACTGTACAAAAAAGAGCTTCATGACCCAGATAATCACGATGGTGTGATCACTCACCTAGAGCCATATATCCTGGAATGTGAAGTCAAGTGGGCCTTAGGAAGCNGGAGAAGGAGACGATGAGATGGTTGGATGGCATCACTGACTTGATGGACGTGAGTTTGAGCAAGCTCTGGGAGTTGGCAATGGACAGGGAAGCCTGGCGTGCTGCAGTCCATGGGGCAGCAAAGAGTTGGACACAACTGAGCGACGGAACTTATTCTGGTGGTGGAGGCAAATTCTATAATAGACGTTATCCAGCTGTGGCCACTCTACGGGATGCAAAAGAGATGGAAAAGCCGTAGGTGCTTCCAGATTTGTGGACTTTTACAATGTAAAGGTCACAGTTTTACAATTTATCAGGGAAAACAAGAAAACTGCGTAAGAATTAAAGAATAAAAACCATGTAACCCAGGCAGTACAACCAAAGTGAAAAGGCAACCCACAGGAGAAAATTTTTGCAAATCATATATCTGAAAAAAACTCTTATTTGGAATACATAAAGAATATCTGTTGTATCTAGAGTACATAACTCAATAATGAAAAGACCAAACATTTTTTTTTTAATGGGTAAAGAATTTGAAGAGACATTTCTCCGGAGAAGATATACATGTGGCTGTAGAAAAGCATGAAAAGGTGCTTGAGATCAGTGGCCATCAGAAAAACACACATCAGAACCACAGTGAGATATACCACCTCACGCCCACTAGGATGACGATAATATAAAAGACAGACAGTAACAAATGCTGGCCAGGGTGTGGAGAAAGTGGAACCCTCATTACGACTAGTGGGGTCTAAGATGATACAGTCCTTTTGGAAAACAGTCTGGCAGCTCCTGAAACAGTTAAACAGAGAATTACCACATGGCTCAGAAATTCCCCCTTTTAAGTATATACCCAAGGGAGCTGAAAACACATCCATGGAAAAACCTGTGCCTGAATGCTAACAGCTGCCTTAATCATAATGGCTGCAAAGTAGAAACAACACAATGTCCATTAACTGAGGAATGAATAAATAAAATGTGATATATCCATACAATGGAATATAACTGGCAATAAAAAAATGACGTATTGATACCTGCTATACCATGAAAGAATCCCAATAGCATGCCAAGTAAAAGAAGCCAGTCACAAAGGACCAGGTGTTATACAGTTCCTTTCATATGAAATGTCCAGAATAAGCAAATCAGTACTCTTGCCTGGAGAATCCCATGGATGGAGGAGCCTGGTGGGCTACAGTCCACGGGGTCGCAGAGTCGGACACGACTGAGCGACTTCACATAACAACACAAACAGAGCATAGATTAGCGGCTTCACTGGCCTGGGGGAAAGGGGAGGTTCCGGCATGGGGGGACAGCTGAGGGGTGTGGGGTTTCTTTATGGGTTAATGAAAATGTCGACAACTGGTTTTAGTGATGGGTATTCAACCCTATTCTAAAATCATGTACTTTAAAATGGTGAAAGATATGTTGCTGCTGCTGCTAAGTCACTTCAGTCATGTCCGACTCTGTGTGACCCCAGAGACGGCAGCCCACCAGGCTTCCCCGTCCCTGGGATTCTCCAGGCAAGAACACTGGCGTGGGTTGCCATTTCCTTCTCCAATGCATGAAAGAGAAAAGTGAAAGTGAAGTCGCTCAGTCTGTCCGACTGTTAGCGACCCCATGGACTGCAGCCCACCAGGCTCCTCCGTCCATTGGATTTTCCAGGCAAGAGTACTGGGGTAGGGTGCCATTGCCTTCCCTGGAAGGATATGTTATGTGAATCATATCTCAGTGAAAAGTAAAAGTGTTAGTCACTCAGTCATATCTGTAATTAAGATGAAAACAGACTCTATGTGGTAAAATTATACTCTTGGTAGTAATGATTTTACTTCACGTAGCAACATTTTTTTTTGCCATAAAAGAAAACTAGCACTTTTCAGCCAACTTGAAACAAGGTGCTTGCAGAGTTTCTGCATAGTTTTTCTAAGTTGTTTTGCACAACCTCCTGCGATGCTTTGTGAAAGACAGGGTTCCAAGTCAAATTGGTTTGAGGTACTGCAAACCACAGCCTCCCCTGGGGTGTTCAGGGCCCACGGATACATCAAAGGTTCATAGAATTCTGCATTATAAGAGCATGTTTAACTCATCCATTCCTGGTGGTTCAGATGGTTAAAGAATGTGGGAGACCTGGGTTCGATCTCTGGATTGGGAAGATCCTCTGCAGTAGGAAATGACAACCTGCTCCAGTATTCTTGCCTGGGAAATTTCATGGACAGAAGAGCCTGGCGGGCTACAGTCCATGGGGTTACAAACAGTCAGACATGACTAAGCGACTAACACTTGCATACTTTTTTCCTGAATACATTTAGTTGTGGAACTCTTTAAAAAAAAACTCATATTTAAGGCAACACTGGTTTGTGAAAAGCCTCTTGGAGAAAACTAGTCATTTGTATCCATCTTAGGATATGGAAAACAAAGAACCTCTAACATGGAATTTGAATAGCGAGTAAAAGTCGAGCTCCTCATCTTTCATGAGATCACACTGAGAAACAGATTTGTGTGCTGCAAACGAATATGGAAAAAAACAACTTGTTGCATCATTTCTCAAGGTCACCCAAGATTTGAAAAACAGTAGGCCATAGTGCTCAAGTGGAGACTCTAGCTCTTCCGATGATATGTCCATGAGTTAATCCGGAAACCAACAGATAAAACCCTCAAAGCGACAATTCCACTGAAGCACTGTTTAGAAATATTACATTCTTTTTACGCAGAAATGTTAATTTCTAAGGAGCACGGGTCATAAGTCTTTACCTTGAGGTTTAGCAGCTCAAATCATCCTTAATGCATGAATCAAGTGAGTGGGAAGGACATTAATGTAACAAAGGAAAAGTTTTGAGTTGCATAACTTAGCTAAATCAAAACAAATCAAAGACAGATGTTTTTGATACATATGTGCATTTATAAATTCAGATTTATTTAAAGTAATTCTAACATAGGAAGGGACACAATTTTTCTTCCTCTTAAATTCATAAAGTAATAGAAAACCTTGATCACAGATTCAGTGTTAGATAGGCTCTTATCTGATTTCTTCTATTACCCAAGCGAAAATCCTCAACCAGAGAAAAACCTCTAGTTATCTTGCTCTTCCCTGAACACTTCTAGGGATTTGTCTGTAGATTTTGTCAGCTCCACAGGGGGCCAGAGATAAAGTTTCCCTGGAGTCAGACCAGGATAAAACACATTATGGGTGAGAGTACAACCAGTCCATCCTAAAGGAGATCAGTCCTGGGTGTTCACTGGAAGGACTGATGCTGAAGCTGAAACTCCAGTACTTTGGCCACCTCATGTGAAGAGTNTCCCTGGAGTCAGACCAGGATAAAACACATTATGGGTGAGAGTACAACCAGTCCATCCTAAAGGAGATCAGTCCTGGGTGTTCACTGGAAGGACTGATGCTGAAGCTGAAACTCCAGTACTTTGGCCACCTCATGTGAAGAGTTGACTCATTGGAAAAGACCCTGATGCTGGGAGGGATTGGGGGCAGCAGGAGAAGGGGACGAAAGAGGATGAGATGGCTGGATGGCATCACTGACGATGGACATGAGTTTGAGTGAACTCCCGGAGTTGCTGATGGACAGGGAGGCCTGGCGTGCTGTGATTCATGGGGTCGCAAAGAGTCGGACACGACTGAGCGACTGAACTGAACTGAGCTATTTGCACAGGTCTCCCACCTTGAAGGACACTTTATAGCTGTGTGTGTGCTACGTCGCTTCAGTCACGTCCTGCTCTTTGTGATCCTGTGGACTGTGGCCTGCCAGGCTCCTCTGTCCATGGGGATTCTCCAGGCAAGAAGGAATCCTGGAGAGGGTTGCCATGCCCTTCAGGGGAATCTTCCTGACCTAGGGATCAAATGCCTGTCTCCATCGTTTCCCGCATTCAGCAGGTAGGTGCTTTACCACGAGCGCTGCCTGGGAAGCCCTTTCATGGCTGTAGCTATGGAAGGTGGTGGTTTCAGAAAGAACCAAAACATAAAGAAGAAGACTTGACTAAAATCATACCAAGTTTACCTACATATGTCCTGGAGGACTGGCAAGTTGCTAAGGATGACATTACCTAAGTTATGATGTGAAGAAATACAGTGTATTATTTTGCATTGAACTTAGAAATACAGGAGCATGACTAAAACATTTTCAGTTTGGGTTTTTTTTTTGCAGTAGGACCTAGGGAGAGACATGTTGTCAGACATCAAATTGTTATCACTAGAAAGATGGAATTAGGGATGCCAGGTTTTTCTAAGCAGATGAGGTAATTCTCAAAACCATCCAGCTCTCTCTGATCAGTTGTCCTGATGACTAATTTGACTGTGATACTAGAAAGGAAGTATACCTAGATAGTGGATATGAAAATTCACTAAAATGGTACATCCGTTTGTCAAATTAAAAAAGCGGCATCATGGCTTATGCTGTTTTGTGTGGGTGTGCGAATCTGGTTAGCAAAAGTCACTTCTCGGTTGTCTCGTGAACTCTAGGTATACTGATCAAATAGAATTTCTGGATCTAGAGTTCAGAATTCGACTCTACACTGTGGTAACCAAGATACTACCAGCAAGCTTTCCATGGTGACATTTCATTCGAAGTTTAAAACAGGCTGCTCTCTACTTTGTTAAAAAGTCTGTATAATATTGCGTCGATCTCTTTTTCCACAGACTATCTGAACGCTAACATCCATTATGTAAGAATACATACACTACCCACTCCTCTCAGCCCCTGGTAACGACAGTTCCACTTTCTGTTTCTATTAATTTCACTGTTCTAGATATTTCATGCAAGTGGAATCAAACAGCATTTGTCCTTTTGTGTCTTATCAAGGTTCATCCACATTGCAGCATGTATTTCATTCCTTGTCATGGCCGAGTAGTATTCCACTGGATGGATACGTGTATTTTTTTTTCATATATCTACTGACGAACATTTGGGCTGTTTCTACCTCTAACTACGGTGAAGAATGCTGCTATGAACACTGAAGTGCAGTCGATGATCTTTTAAAGAGACTTAAGTGACAGGAAACAGATGATGTATTTGCCCATGTAGCTACCACTTTTGCTGCTCTTCATTCTTAGGGGTATGTCCACGTTTCACTGCCCTAATTAGACTTTATAGCCTAACCCTAATATTGTAGTCACTCCAGTCATTCCATCAAGGTTTCACCATATATACAGGTAGCGCCCATGGCTGATGTAGCCAGTCATGGACCTACGGTTCTGTTTCGCTGGGGTCATAGCTAAGTCAGTTTCACCTGAATCAGTCTTTTCTTCCCAAGCAGGTCTGTTTTAAGCTTGCCTTACCTTACGGACATGACAGGAAAAGAGGACGTTCATGTATTTGTCCTTCCGTTTCAGTTCATTTGCAACAGGGACGAATGTGCCTGAGGTCTGAGGTGTATCTGGTTTCTGAAACACACAGGAAACACGGTAAAAGGTGTGTGCTTAACATTTTAGATGAAAACATCATCTTTTACTGCTTTATAACTCTGCTCATGTATTTTCACACAGGTCCTTTCACCTCTCCATCCCAGATGATGAGCTACTAAAGGGTTACTCTAACCCCAAAGATCCTAGACTATTTTAAAAATCAAGAATGGGAGAGAGGATGAAATACAGCTCTGGGAATAACTGATACAAAGGTGGATAATTAAAAATAGTTGCTGAATTATGCAAAAGAAGGTTTAAATGATCAAAGCCAGGTTATTGAATGTACCTAATTCATATGGATAGAAGGCAGAGAACACTCTCTCTCTGTTTCTGGTTTAATATTTATTTATTTGGCTGCATCAGGTTTTAGTTGTGGCTCACAGGCTCTAGAGCAGAGTCTCAATTACTGTAGCTCATGGGCTGAGGCATGTGGGATCTTACTTCCCCAACCAAGGATCGAACCAGTGTCACCTGCATTGCAAGGGAGCTTCTTTACCATTGGACCACCAGGGAAGTCTTGATAACGCTCTTTAAAGTGAGGGAAATACACACGTGGTAACACTTAGAAGCAATACAATCTTTTAGTTTAGTATCTCTCATAAGATTTCGCTTCTGAAGGTGTCTTCGTCTCTTCATAAATCCCTGGAGAAAATGTCTTCTCTCTCTTTGTTAAAGGAAAGAGACGCCACTTTGTTCTCCTGGACTTACCGAAGCAAGATAGTTGCCCTCCCAGGCTCTCTGGAGCCCAAGGTCAGCCCTGTGACCCTTCAACATTTCCACGGCTGCAACCTTTGCCCTCACTTGAGGCAAGTCTGAAGCAGGTATGGTCTTGATAAGTTGGGATGCTCTCCATCTATAAGTAAACAAACAAAATGTTTTAGACTTTAAAAATATCATCCTAGGTAGATATATTCCTAAGTATTTTATTCTTTTCGTTGCAGTGGGGAATGGAATTGTTTCCTTAATTTCTTTTTCTACTTTCTCATTATTAGTATAGGAATGAAAGGGATTTCTGTGTGTTGATTTTATATCCTGCAACTATACTATATTCATTGATTAGCTCTAGTAATTTTCTGGTGGAGTCTTTAGGGTTTTCTATGTAGAGGATCATGTCATCTGCAAACAGTGAGAGTTTTACTTCTTCTTTTCCAATTTGGATTCCTTTTATTTCTTTTTCTGCCCTGACTGCTTGGCCAAAACTTCCAGAACTACGTTGAATAGTAGTGGTGAAAGTGGGCACCCTTGTCTTGGCCTTATGACCCAGCAATCCCACTGCTGGGCATACACACCGAAGAAACCAGAATAGAAAGAGACACATGTACCCCAGTGTTCATGGCAGCACTGTTTATAATAGCCAGGACATGGAAACAACCTAGATGTCCATCAGCAGATGAATGGATAAGAAAGCTGTGGTACATATACACAATGGAATATGACTCAGCCATTAAAAAGAATACATTTGAATCAGTTCTAATGAGGTGGATGAAACTGGAGCCGATTATACAGAGTGAAGTAAGCCAGAAAGAAAAACACCAATACAGTATACTAACACATATATATGGAATTTAGAGAGACGGTAATGATGACCCTGTATGTGAGACAGCAAAAGACACAGATGTATAGAACGGACTTTTGGACTCTGAGGGAGAGGGAGAGGGTGGGATGATTTGGGAGAATGGCATTGAAACATGTATACTATCATGTAAGAAACGAAGCACCAGTCTATGTTCGATACAGGATACAGGATTCTTGGGGCTGGTGCACGGGGATGATCCAGAGAGATGATATGGGGTGGGAGGTGGGAAGGAGGTTCAGGATTGGGAGCTCGTATACACCCGTGGCAGATTCATGTCAGTGTATGGCAGAACCAATACAGTATTGTAATAAAATAAAAATAAAATTAAAAAAATAAAATTAGAATGCCAAAAAAATAAATAAAATAAAAATATCATCCTATTCATTCTCAAAATAACTGAAGCTGCCTTTTAGCAGAATTAAATTACTTCCACGTCACCCTGAAAAAAAAAAACACCCTCCAAAATATACATAGAACGCGTTAAAAGACATAACAGTTTTATGTGGACAGAGATTTTTGTAAAACTTCCTTTGCTGTTTGCATGCTTTGGAAGCAACCAGAACTTAGTAATACACAGACTCTCTTAATATCTATAGTTAAGGCATAGGAACTCTGGCTTCATCATTCATTCATTCATCAAATGTTTTCTAGGCACTTACTAAACTTCAGATACTGTTCAAGGGAGTGGAGGCACAGCTGTAAACAGACAGACGAAGATCCTTTCTGCTAGGTGCTGATGTTCTAGAAAGCATTAACGTTAGTTGCTCAGTTATGTCCAACTCTTTGTGAGCCCATGGATTGTAGCCCACCAGAATCCACTGTCCGTGGGACTCTCCAGGCAAGAATCCTGGAGTGGGTTACCATGCCCTCCTCCAGGGGATCTTCCCAACCTGGGGATCGAGCCCACGCCTCATGCCTCCTGCATTGGCAGGCAGGTTCTTGATCACTGAGCCACCAGGGAAGCCCCAGAAAGCAGAGACAGACAAATAAGCGAGAGAGTAAACACACAGTGTGGATGATGGGATTAGGGCTATGAAAGAAAATGAGCCAAGGAACGGGGGAGAGGAGTGCAACAGAGGGGAGCAGCCGAGAGCAGGCATGAGGCGCCGAGGCTGGCCAGGACAGAGGGGCAGGCAGTGGCGGAGCCCGCTGTATGGATGCTTGGGCGAGAGCGTTTAGGACGAGAAGACGGTGAGCGCCAAGGCTCTGACGTGTGAGCTGGCTTGGTGTCGGGGGGAACAGCAAGGAGTCCTGTGAGTGGAGCAGGAGTCTGCGGGAGGGGGACCGAAGAGGGGGTGTCAGGGAGAGAGCTGGGGCCAGAGCCCCCAGTGCCATGGAGGCCACGTGTCGGGCCAGTCTGTCCCCTCTTCACTGCCCACGGTGGCCCGGGATCGGGTCCACGCGGACTGACCCCAGGGGCCTGTGGCAGGGAGCTGTGCTGGGGAATTCAGATCTGACCCACCCAAGCTGGGAGGTTGGCGGGGCGGGGGATGAGCACACACTCCTCCTGATCAAGCAAACCTCCATCTCCCAAACACGTGCAGCGGACAACAGCTGCTGCCGGCAAGCTCAGCAGCCTTGACCCCAGGAAGGAGCTGGGCGCGAGGAAGGCACCCGGCCTTCCCAGGATGAAAAAGAACTGCTGTGAGGAATGAGAGGAGGACTGAAGCTAGATGCACGGAAATGTTAGAAGCAAACAAGACCCCGCAATTCAGAGCAAAATCCTTGAACATACTTCTCTCAGGATTCTACAGATCAAAAGTGCAAGGATCAGTTAAATATCATGCAGCAATGAGACCAGGGGTTGGTAAACCACAGCCTGTGCCAAAACTCACCCATGGAGCTAAGAATAGTTTTTACGTGTTCAACAAAACAAACCTATGTGACAAAGACCATGTGGAGCCCATAAGCCCTAAAATATTTACTATCTGTCCCTTTACAGGAAAAGAGTGCCTTTGAACCAGATTAATCCAACTGGCAAGACTCATTCAGTGTGTTTGTGTATGTGTGTATGTGTGTACAATCAACACACAGAGCTGATGTATTATTTTCAAAATGCTCGTTGACTGTAAGTCCTAAGAAGGCTGGGGACGGTCTTTCACAGCTTTCTTATTTATCACTGTATCCACGAAACCTAGGTCAGTGGCTCTGACACAGCAGGTGCTGAGTAAATATTTGCTGAGTAAATCAACTGAATTTTACACAAAATAATCAATTCTAGGCCATACATAAAACCTCCAAGCCTTAAAAAAGACGACTGTACCGTCTACTTTGCAACACTGTCAAAATCAATAATTCTATGCAGCCGCTAAAATTATAACCTAGATCTTTATTTACTGTGATGGACAGGTCTCCAAGACTTATTTTTAAGTAAAGTCATACAGCCACACATAGATTCCTGCTTATAAAGAAAGCTGAGCACCGAAGAATTGATGCTTTTGAACTGTGGTGTTGGGGAAGACTCTTGAGAGTCTCTTGGACTGCAAGGAGATCCAACCAGTCCATCCTAAAGGAAATCAATCCTGAATATTCATTGGAAGGACTGATGCTGAAGCTGAAACTCCTATACTTTGGCCACCTGATGTGAAGAACTGACTCATGGGAAAAGACCCTGATGCTGGGAAAGACTGAAGTCAGGAGGAGAAGGGGATGACAGAGGATGAGATGGTTGGATGGCATCACCGACTCAATGGACATGAATTTGAGTAAATTTCGGGAGTTGGTGATGGACAGGGAGGCCTGGCATGCTGCAGTCCACGGGGTCACAAAGAGTTGGACAAGACTGTGCAACTGAACTGAACTGTGGAAAGAAAGAGAGGGAAAGAAACCCAGATAGAATGAGCAAACATTTCCACAGTACTTACTATGTGCAGGCACTATCTGAAATGCTTTATATATATTTACTCATAATCCTTTCAGAACCCTATAAGCAGGTGCTATGATAATGGCCCCTTTTTCAGATAAGAAAACGGAGGCACAGAGAGGTTAATTCATTTGCCCAAGGTTACACAGCTAGTCAGTGGCAGCTAGATTCCAGCGTTCGTGTTCTTAACCACTATATCATACTTCTCTTATATGTGTATTATATGCTTGTAAATGTATAGACAAAGATTTGGAAGGGTACAAACTAATTGTTAATGAGTGCTTATCTTAGGGGAAAGAAAGACGAGACAAGAGACAGTGTGGAGGATTTCAACTTTATAGCCTATAAAATTTTATATTACGTCACTTAAAAAATGAGCATGTATTCACATATTGTTTCCTTACTTTTTAGATTATGTAAAACATGCAGGTGACAGATGATATAGTTCATGAAAAAATGAATCTGTGCACTAAGAAGGCTCTGCCAAGATTTACAGCTAACATTTATGGGTTACACTGGAGAATGGGTTGAGGTTCTTTTGCTTTCATTAATTTTCTACTGTTCTATTTTTTTCTTTGTATGAACAAACCTTTTTTTTCTGAAAGCAAATGAGATACATATTAAAGAGCTTTCCTCCCATTTTTTTTTTAAAAATCTTTTGATATCTGCCACCAGTTTACATTCAATACATCAATCAGTTCGTGGTGTACCTGGTAGAATACCAAGATGCCAAATGACCATATTTGAGAACCATTAGCTTAGAGGAGCCTGGCATGCTATAGTCCATAGGGTCGCAAAGAGTCAGACATGACTGAAGCGATTTAGCACGGTTTAGTTTATAGGGCTTCCCCAGAGGCTCAGAGGATGGGCTGGTTGGATAGCATCACTGACTCAATGGACATGAGTCTGAGGAAGCTCTGGAAGACAGTGACGGACAGGGAAGCCTGGCGTGCTGCAGTCCATGGGGTCACAGAGAGTAGGCTGCGATTTAGGGACTGAACGACAGTGGCTCAAGAGGTAAAGAATCTGCCTGCAATGCAGGAGACTCGGGCTCGATCCCTGGGTCAGGAAGGTCCTCTAGAAAAGGAACTGGCAACCCACTCCAGCATTCTTGCCTGGACAATCCCATGGACAGAGGAGCCTGGTGGGCTACAGTGCATGGGGCTGCAAAGAGTCACACATCTTAGGGACTAAAAACATACATACAACTGAGTTTCTGTGACTAGATGCTGTATGTAAGACATAGCTAAATATATCCGGTGCATGCTGCCAACAAACAAGCTTAAAAAAAAAACAAGAAGAAAGAAGCTACGAACAACTACAAAGTCAGATTCAGGGCAGTTTATAAAAAAATGAAGATTAGCTGGGAAGGTATCAAATGTGACATGGATGTTAATTAATTAATTTGTTTTTAAACATAGCTTGCTCTATAACAGTGTTTTCTTTCTTTTATTTTAAAATCACCCAGGACCTCCACTTGGGCTGTGCTCCCCAGCACCACTAAACAGGACTTTTCAGAGGTGGGATCTGGGCCTCGGTGTGTTTTACAAACTCTTTGTGAATGTCAGGTGTGGACAGAGAGCCACTGCTCTGAAAGGATACCAGACTTCCTAGTGTGAGTGATATGTGGTAATTCTAACAGCAAAAAATAAAAGAAAGTAGAGACATCATGCTAATAGCTTATCTTAAACATGGCTTGACCTGGGCCTTGTGGCATACTACTATCTATTGCTACAGGAAAAATACGTAGATGGTTCAATTTTTTGAGGGGTAAGCAGATGCCCTTTGACAGTGAAATCATGAAGGTGGAGACACAAGGTAAAACCCAATGGAAAGTGTTAGTTGCTCAGTCGTATCCAACTCTTTGTGACCCCATGAATTATAGCCCGCCAGGATCCTGTCCATGGGGTTTTCCAGGCAAGAATACTGGAGGGGGTTGCCATGCCCTCCCCTCCAGGGGATCTTCCCCACCCAGGGATCAAACTTGGGTCTCCTGCACTGCCGGTAGATTGTTTACCATCTGAGCCACCTGGGAAAAACCAATGTCCTGTAGCAAATAGCAGAGCTAATGTCATGGTCTCAAGTTTGTAACTTTATCTAGTGAGTATACTGCCATACACGGATGCTGCACCTATCAACAGGTTCTTACCTATTAAAAATTGCCTGTAGGACCTCCTCGAAATGGTGAAGAACTTTAGGCGGGGCTGGCCACTGCACGTGCTTGCCATAGTCCCTCATGGTCTTGATGCCGTGGAAGCGTCTGGCCACCTCGTGGATGTAGGACTTGACTTTGTAGCAACGGTAGTATCTGATAATCGTCAGGGCTGCTTTGGTCCTCTTGTACCGCATGCGGGCCAGGGTACCCCGCCACACCTTCATGATAGCGGAAAATTAAAAAAGGAAGATGTTGCCGGATCACTTTGAAATCACAGACGTTCCTTTACTTAGATGCTCAACCTGGAAATTTACATATATCATAAAATCCGCGCAAGCCGAAGCATGTCAATTCTGCCTGCCACCAATAGGTGGCGCTAGGAGGCACCCTTGTCATTTTGACTCAGAGTCTAGGGGGTGCATTATCGACAAAGACGTGCGTGCAGTCTGAAGCAGAGCCCTGTTCCAACGCTAAGGTCACGAAAAGAAGAAAGCCGAAATACTATTATCCTTGGATAAATATTTTAAGAATGTTGAAAGGAAGCAAGATGAGTCAGAACCCAAAGCCATCAACATCCACAGTTCTTTTATGAAACCTAGCTTTGCACAGACAACACACATCAGCGGCTACTATCATGTTGCAGTGGAGGTATGAACTGCTTTATTCACGGTCTGCGCAGCCCCCCTTCCTGGGTGGTATGTAAACTTCTGAGAATTTAGACGTATTCCTGGGGAAAGGGTAAAAAAACAAATGAATGCACCCATGGCAGATTCATGTCAACGTATGCCAAAACCAGTAGAGTACTGTAAAGTAAAATAAAATAAAATAAAACAAAAACAAAAACAGATGAATGATATCATATGAATCCTTGTCCAATGTCTGCAGTGCTAAGAAATCAATCAGACAATATGTAAACATTTCAGTGCCTGCTTTATCTAAGCATAGTGAAGTCATAGATTACTTATATTTTTCTCAGGATCTCAGCCTCTCAAGTAAAAAGAAATTTGGTATAATCATCATCATTGACTCTTCCCCTAGCCATGCGATTACCACTGTATCTTTTCTTGTGCAGCATTTCCAGCATAAATTGCTTTCTTTTCCTTTCTGCTACTTGAGTCCCAAGACCCCAAACTTCCTCACTGTTTTCTTGGGTAACCTCCTTGGACACACTGCCACCACCGTCCAGGTGATACTCGCTGCTGCTGCTTAAACGACTGTCTGAATTCTTAGGTTGATGGTGCTATTTCCCTCCCTGTCTCTGGACTCTCAGGACCAAGAAATTCAACCTCTAATTCAAAGCCCACACAGTATGAATTCTCCAGAATTGCTCGGGGTTCTTTTATTTCTTCTTAGATCTCCATCTGTGGCCACCAATTTCTCTCAGAAAAACTTAAGTGATGCCTTTTCCAAAAAATAGTATTTATTTGTTTATGGTTGTGCCGGGTCTTCATTGCTGCGTCACCTTCTGTCTAGTGGCAAGCGGGGGCTACTCCTCGTTGTGGTGCGTGGGCTTCTCAGTGGGGTGGCGTCTCTTGCTGGGAGCACAGGCTATGGACAGACCATGCGGGCTTCAGTAGTTGCAGCACGTGGGCTCAGTACACACGCTTAGTTGCTCTGTGCCATGTGGGATCTTCCTGAACCAGGATTTGAATCCTTGTCCCCTGCACTGACAGGCAGATTCTTATCCACGGCACCACCACGGAAGTCCTGTGATGCCATTTTCTTCCTCTATTTTTTTCCAGAGGTGATTAAAAAAAATTTTTTTTAAATTAACTTTTATTGGAGTATAGTTGCTTCATAATGTTATAGTAATTCCTTGCTGCAGAGCAAAGTGGATCAACCATTTGTATCCATATAACCTCTCTTTTTTAGATTTCCTTCCATGGGGTCGCTAAGAGTCAGGCACGACTGAGCGACTTCACTTTCACTTTTCACTTTCATGCACTGGAGAAGGAAATGGCAACCCACCCCAGTGTTCTTGCCTGGAGAATCCCAGGGACGGGGGAGCCTGATGGGATGCTGTCTATGGGGTCACACAGAGTCGGACATGACTGAAGTGACTTAGCAGCAGTAGCAGGACATCCCAGAACACTGAGGAGAGTTCCCTGATACCTCTTTCATTTAGCCATTTTAGGCTGGTTTTCACAAAGGTTCCTAAACATCCCAGGAGACTGCACTGCCCTTCCTTCCCAGCCTGTTGCACAGACATGCGGAGGCGATTCACGGCCCCCAAAGAGGAGTAACGGATCAAGAGAAACCGTGATATGCGAGTGAAGCACGACAGGAGCCATTTGTGATGAACCTGGAGCTCATGTGCAAGCAGAAGGTAGAGAGACAGAGAGGCAGGGAGAGTGACTCATGGCTGCGTGTGCCATGAGTACAGTCACCCATTTCAGTCAAGATGCCCTTCCTCCTGTAGCGGGATTGAGAAACCGTGATATGCGAGTGAAGCACGACAGGAGCCATTTGTGATGAACCTGGAGCTCATGTGCAAGCAGAAGGTAGAGAGACAGAGAGGCAGGGAGAGTGACTCATGGCTGCGTGTGCCATGAGTACAGTCACCCATTTCAGTCAAGATGCCCTTCCTCCTGTAGCGGGATCCATCACACACGTGGCCGTGTGAGGCCTCCACCCAAGCGCTAAAATAAAGGTCCCTTCTTCAGCATCTTGAAAAACCAAGAGTACAATTACAGGGTGCAAGTGTGTGATTCAATTGCTTAAAGAAAACACATTTTTAAACTCTCATATTGTTTGTTCCTTTTTTCTTTTAAAGAGAAAGGATATTAAGACTCCGTGGAGCCGCATCTATATAGGAAATCAATCTTTAATTTTTAAGAAGTGTTTTATAGAGATTTTTGTTAAAATGATTTTGGTTAGACTCTTCAGTACTCTGAAAAAATAATGTGTAAGTGCTTTTTAAGGGGTAGGGTTATTTGTTTCTGATAGCCTTGGAGATTTCATCTGTGTCTAGGTTAAATTAGGTTTTGTGTAGCTAAAAAGTGAAACAGCACAAAAATGCTATAAAAAAGACAGTAGTCCTTCTCGTTGCCCACCTAAGCCCACCACCTCAGCTCACAGTGTCATTCCATTCCAACTATTCTAATTGCTTCTGGTATTTACAAATAATACATATAGGCTGTTATTTCTTGGTGAATCTTTTTAGACCCCATCCAAATTATAAAAGTTGGTTGAGTTAGCTCTTTTATCACCACTGTTACCATTCCTTTATCACTCAATAATAATTACATCAAAATTTTAAAGTGTTTACATTGTTACATGTTATATTAGCTATATTATAGGTTGCATGAATAATTTGTATAATACATGTATACATACTATATGTTATATATGAATTTGGTTCATCACTGTGCTAAGGAGCATAATTGGCTACCATTCCTTTATTACCATGCTTTATTATATAAACTTGCTTTTACAGGTAATAACTGTCTGGTTTTTTAAAAAAATGTGCCTTATTTCCTAAATACTTAAGCAACTTTTTCCAATGTTCTATCAGACTCATCAAATGATCAGCAATAATGTTTCCAATTGTCAAGCTCATCACTAGAATCTTTTCTCTCTGATGCTCCCTATGTCCGTATGCTCTTTGAGCTCCCTCCACAGTTCCTATCCTGGGACTTTTAAAGGTCTCTTCCACGTTAGATCCCTGATTCTTGAACTTACATCTTTCTTCATCTTGGTTTCCCTCCCCCAGTAGCTTCCAAGAAAGGATGCGTGGCCAGTAAATTTCTATTCTCTTTAATTTCCTTGAGAGTACAAAGCAGTTGCCTAAAACATTTGTTTCCTAGAGTATAAGAGCAGATGAGTAAACAGGCTCTGGACCAGACTGTGTCAAAATTGTGGCCCACTCCAGCCAGCTGGGTGAACTGGGGCAAACTTCCCAATCCCTCTGTGCCTTCGCTTTTTTATCCATAAGATGAGGATGACAGGACTTCCCTGGTGGTCCAGTGGTTGAGAATCTCCTGCCAACGTAGAGGACATGGGTTCAAACCCTGGCTGGGAAGATCCCATGTGCCACGGAGCAGCTAAGCCCGTGTGCCACAACTACTGAGCCCAAGCTCTGGAGGCTGCACTCTGCAACAAGAGAAACTGCCGCAACGAGAAGCCTGCGTATCGCAACTAGAGAGAGAGTGGACCCCGCTCCCCACAACTAGAGAAAGTCCGAGCACAGCAACCAAGACCCAGCCAAAGATCCAACCAAGCACAGCCAAATTAAAAAAAGATGTGGATGATGATGGTGCTGATCTTGTAGAGGTGGTGTGAGGATTAAAGGTTTCACTATACACAGAACACTGAAAATCGTGCCTGGTGGGTATCTGGAACTCAGTATGCATTGGCTGGTAGGACTATTTGAAATCTAGTCCTTGTCTTCAGGAGGCTGTGCTACTTTCTTTTCTTTTAAACGTTTATTTGTTTATTTATTTGGTTGCACAGGTTTATTTATTTGGTTGTGGCATGTGGGATCTAGTTCCTTGGCCAGGGATTGAACCTGGGTCCCCAGCATTAGGAGCTCAGAGTCTTAGCCACTGGACCACCAGGGAAGTCCCTGTGCTACTCTTTTTTTTTTGTTTGTTTGTGCAGATTTTCTACCTCGATCACAGTCAGGGTGACCTGGAAACTGATGAATATGAACCCTTCCTCCTCAGTATGCCATTTGCCCTGGATAGTGTTTGATGGTGTGTTATTTTATTCTTCCACTGATAACACGGACTGGGTGCCCATGATTGATATGTCTAATCTGGGCTTTCGGCTGCCCAAGATTGGTGGAGAGGGAGCTGGGGCTGTGGATGACCACTGACTTCTTTCCTTAATACTAATGAAATCAATGCATCGGAGCTTTGCTTCAGTGAGTAAGGGGGGTATCGTCGGCTTTTGGCCTGGCTGGGGACACACAGTCTTTCCCCATGTCTTGTGGAGCTTTTCCTTGGTTTGGCCGTAAGAATTATTCCCAGCAAAAGCTTCCCCTCTTTCATGGCCACTTACTGACATACCAAAGTCAGGAAAGACTCTTCTCGCCTGGTGAGGGTTGGGGTGGGGAAGCAGTCCTCTTGATAGAAGAAAGAGTTCCTGATGGAGGTATGGGTTGTACCATCCCTTCTCTCTAGAAACCCTTATACATAAGACCAGAGCCTTCAAAGACAGCGAGACTTTTCAGAATTCCCTCCTTGTACTCTTCCACATTTCATTCTTGTCTTTGAAGAATACATATATTTCTTTTTAGCAGCTTCTTTCAATTTGGTCCAATTTCATTTTTTGGATAACACTTCTCAAGTTTATAGTATGAAGTTGGGAACTTTTCTTGGTTTCAGGGTTGATGGCGTGTTCTCCTTTATGATCAAAACGAACATTATAATAATAACCTTTTAAAATGTTACTTTTACATTTTTGTTAATTTCAGCAAATTTAGGGGAGAGGAATTTCATGAGCTTGCAGTAGTACCATCAACTTTATAAGAAGTCCCTTAGGCTTTGTTTACCTTTCTAACATCAGAGAAAAAGTAGCAATGAGAAACTACAGAGGCAAATGATTCTATGCAAAAAAAAAAAAAAAAATTTCATGTATTTTTCCTTATAATCAAAGCCTAGTTGGTTTAAACTATGCTCCCATAGAAGTTTGCATTTGTGTGGGAGGAGGGCTGTTGTTAATTTTCTCATCAAGGGTCTGAAGGTTGAAATTTAAGGTATGAGACAGATTTTTCCCATTTCCCTCTTTGTTTAAAGAGCTTAAACTGTGGAGTTTTTCAAGTCCTATAAACAGGACTCCAGAGAGGATTTTGCCTGATGATGGAGTGTCAGAAAGGAGAAAATTAACTGCTATATTCAATAAGCAAATGCTTAATGAGCATTTGAATATGCCTAGAGAGGTTCAGCAACAATCAAGGGAGCCAGAGAGGGCCTCATTCAACAACATGAACACTGAAAGTGGAAACCACCATTTACTGTGTGCTTTAGGATCTGATGCAAGAGACGGGGCACTGAAAGCTGAAGGAGATATGATGGGACCTGGTGAGGAAGTTATCAGACGATATAAGGCAGAAGGCAGGCTGAAAGAGGAGAGGGCAAGCAAGTCATTTCTTGCGTGGAACTGAAGATAGAGGTGAAGAGAGTGGCCAATTTGGAAGGTACAACTGATATATAAGAAGAGAACAGTAGAGCCACAGGGCACATCCCTGCTACCGAATTTTGGACCCACATCTTCTCTTCAGTACCTTGACCCCCTACAGTCAATTTTATTTTTTTTAAATTTATTGTTTCCTTTTAAAACAGAATTTTATTTGGAGCATATTTGCTTTACAATGTTGTGTTAGTTTCTATGGTACAGCAAAGAGAATCAGTTATATGTATACATACATCCCCTCTTGTTTGGATTTCCTTCCCATTTAGGTCGGGCTTCCCTGAGAGCTCAGCTGGTAAACAATCTGCCCACAGTGTGGGAGACCTGGGTTCGATCCCTGGGTTGAGAAGACCCCCCTGGAGAAGGGAAAGGCTGCCCACTCTAGTATCCTGGCCGGGAGAATTTCATGGGCTGTATGGTCCGTGGAGTCACAAAGAGTCAGACATGACTGAGCACCTTTCACTTTCCCATTTAGGTCAGCAGTGAGGATGGAGTAGAGGTCCCTGTGGTATACAGTAGGTTCTCACTGGTTATCCATTTTATATAGAGTATCAATAGTGTATACACGTCAGTTTCACAGCCAAGTGATCCTTTTAGGACCAAAGTCAAATCGTGTCTCTTCTCTGCTTAAGACTCTGCCACTGTGCTCCATCTCTGTCTCCCCTAGAGTGAAAGCCGAAGTCCCTCCTCTGGCCCACAAGGCCCACGTGGTCTGGTACAATCTCCACCCAGCCCCTCCCACTGTCCTCACCCTGGCTCACTCCAGCCACACTGGATCCTGCTCTGCCCTGCACCAGCCTCCTGTCTCAGGGCCTTTCTGCTAATTGTCCCCTCTGCTGGAAGGATCTTCCTCCAGATACCACCTAGCTATCTTCCTCACTCTCTAGTCTGCGCAAATGTCACCTTCCCAATAAACCAGGCCCTAACCATTATATGTAAAAATTCCCCTTGTCTCCACCACCCCCTCCTCCCTACCCGCCCCTGGCCTTGGCACTCCCCATTCTCTGCACCATGCTGATTTTTTCTCTTGCCTCCAGCACTTAACACTTTATAACATCTGTAACTTACATATTATTGTATTGTTTATGCTCTCCCTCTACAGGAATTTAAGCTCTGCTAGGCCAGGATCTTTGCCTCTCTTGTTCACCGACCAATCTCTACTGCCTCAAACAGAGCCAAGGACACAGGAGACACCCAAGAGTATTTGAGTGACTGAATGTTTTCAACTTCATCTTGCAAGCCAGATACTAAATCTTTCATTTTTATCATCATGTTTCCCACTTTCAAGAGCTCATCCTTGTTCTACAAATAGCCCTCTTAAAAGCACGTTGCTCTTAGCACTATTCACAATAGCCAAGATGTGGAAACAGTCTAAATGTCCATCAACAGATGAATGGATAAAGATGTGGGTGTGTGTGTGTGTGTGTGTGTGTGTATGGTGGACTTCACTACAGGGTGATTAGGTGGGGGTCAACCATCTGTGGGGGACCCCAGGAACATCTGTATTTTAAATTGTTTTTTCTTTGCTCCCAGAATTCTGAGTGAAGAGGACTGGAGGGAATCTTTTAGAATCTAGACTTTCACTTAATTTACTTGGTTTCAATATGGTGCATAACCCCTCTCCACTGGTTCCTGGTATCCCTAAGCCAGAGCTTTTCTGGTTCAATTTCTTCAGAGTAAATTTCTTATCTTCTATCAAAAAGAGACTGAGGCAGCCCTCAGCTTTGTGAGGCTGGGAGGCCTGGGTATATAACTGCTCTTTTATATAGAGTTTCCCAGGTGGAGCTAGTGGTAAAGAACCTGCCTACTGATGCAGGAAATGTAAGAGATGAGGGCTTGATCCCTAGGTTGGCAAGATCCCTTGGAGAGGGTGTGGCAACCCACTCCAGTATTCTTTGCCTGGAGAATCCCATGGACAGAGGAGCCTGGCAGGCTACAGTCCATGGGGTCGCAGAGTCAGACACGACTGAAGTGACTTAGCACACACGCTTAGAGTTTCAACCAACCTCCCCCTCAGCTCCACCGCTCTCTCCTACCTACAGAGGTACCTGTTCCTCCCCACCCTGAATCTGCCTGCAGCCCCATGGCTGGGTGATCTGGCTTGCTCATCTGCCTTCTTCTCTGCAGACACTTAGATTTCAGCTTTCTCCACTGGCCTGGGGGACTAACCACATGTTCACTTCCAAAATTATGTTGATGCCTCTTGTCTGCTGTTGTTTCCACTATGGTTGTATTTGTCCTTGTGGGTTTCTCCAATTTTCATCCCTTAACTGCTGATTGAGGGGTTCTGAGGGGGAGTGGATATAAACACAGTCTGCTGTGTCTAGCCAGATGTTTTATAGTACCATCTTAATTCTACCCTGGTTTCCTCTGGCATGTACTTCGGTGGTCAGGCATTGCAAAGCAACATCTGGCAGTCATTAAAGTACAAGATAAACTTTGCAGAAGATATAGGATTCTAGGTTACACTCTATTAAGAAGCAGGTCGATTCTATATCTTCAGTTTAACTTCAAAAACAAACACAGATCAACTTTCTGTTTTTCTCTACTTCTCCATGTTTTTGTTTTCTGTCATTATGGGGGCTAGGACCATTCGGGCTGTCTTCAAACAGCTCCCTGTTGCCCCGAATTGGATATTCTCTTGGTTTCTATAACCAGAATCCTTCAAAATCCCAGCTTCTAAGCTTCCCAGGCCCTCTATGCCTAGGGACCACTTTTTGTAGAATCATCTTTCGATTTCTATCTTCCATATAGATTTTCTGGCCAAGTTATAACAGTTTATGGCTGTTAAGGACTTGTGGTACAGGAGAATTTATTTAGGTACCAGGCTGAACTTTAAGAAAATTGTAAGGTACACAAAATCTGTCTTTGGTATCCATACACCCCATCATATTTAGAATACGACATCCATTTTGGAATATCTCATGATTGATTAATGAAGGCTTGGCCTCTCCAAGAGTTATTTTAAAGGAAGATTCAAAGAAAAAATTTTCTGAGTTATTCCTCTTCAACTCAAATATCTCCACAAGGGAGAACATGAATAAAGATCTGATGTGCTATTTTAAAAATGCTAGAGTACCCATGTTTTTTTTTTTTCTTTCTATCAGAACAGAAAGTTAATATGTATGAAGAAGAAACTAAGACTCAGTGAATATAATCTGTAGTTTCTTAGCATAAAATCTGACACAGAATTCCTTGGTTTCACAGATAAATTACCCGCATTTTCAGATGACTTAAGGGAAAAATTAAGAAATAATGAAATATACCAAGGGAAGTAAGTCAAAGACAAATACCATAGGATGTTACTTTAATTCCACATGTAAGTGGAATCCAAAAAAAAAAAAAAAAAGATATAAATGGATTTGTTTACAAAACAGAAATAGACTTACAGATTTACAGATTTAGAAAACAAACTTAGGGTTCCCAAAGGGGAAGAAGGGAGGGGCAAATTAGGAGCCTGGGATTAACGTATACATACTACTACACATAAACTAGGTAACGAGAACGAACTATAAAGCACAGGGAGCTCTAACCAATACTCTGAATATTCTGTAATGACCTATGTGAGAAACGAACGTGACAAAGAACAGATACGTGGATGTGTACAGCTGAATCATCTTGCTGTACACCTGGAACTAACACAGCATTGTAAATCAACTATATTCCAGAATAAAATGAAAATTTAAAAAGAAATGATGGGGAAAAAAAAGAAATGATGAAGTAACCAGGTCTTCAGTCAATAAACAGACGTAAACCATTCAACTAAAAAGATGTCCCCCCTCCCCCAAAAAGAGCATGTGTGAGTCTGATCATTATAAATTATCCCGATGAACTTAGCTGTGTGTGTGTAGGGGTGTATGATTTAGAAACGATCACCCCTGAGCTTTACTTTGGTCTCATGAACCTTCATTTGGGACTCATATATTTTCTATATGGCCTTGCTCAGATCCATTAGCCCAGCAATTCTTTAGTGCATGCACTGTTGCTAATACAACAATGCTATAGTCTGATAACCTCCTTGTAACTGTAACTTCAAGAAGCAATTGAACCTCCCAGTCAACTACTCTCAGAAGATTAGCTTAACATTAACTCTGTCAAAACTCAAATTGCAATTACTTTGAAAGCAAAATTATTTCAGCTAATAGGTTAAGTCATTCTGATGGGCCTTTCAGGATTCAATTTTGTTCAAAAGTAAACAGTTTGTGGAGCTTTACTGAAGTGGCTACTTTCTTCTGTTTGGTTTAAAATCTTTTTCTTTTTTCCCTTAAAAGAAGAGGTACAAAGTTGATAATTCATCTTCAAAATTGCTCAGGTCAAGGCTATTTCAAAACTTCTTTTTGACACAGAACTTCAGGGTATGGGTCAAGTGTTTAGGCATTTCAGCAGATCCAATGAGGTGTCTGTTTTAGGCTCATGTGAAGACACCTGCTGCTTTCTCCACCCACAGAGCCACTGTCATCCAAGACGGAGGTGGCTCATGAACCAGTCAGGGGACAGGTTGGGCTTTTATCTTATGTAACAAATGTTCTGACTTTTCTTCCTTTATGTCTGGCATCTAGAACATGCAGAATTCCTTAAAAAAAAAAAAACAAAAAACAAAAACCTAGTAACCTTTGCTTCAGATGCTTGCAAATGATCTTAATTTTGAATGGTTCCCTAGATCACTAAAAAACTCAGATAATAACCGGTCTTTGAAAGGCCCAGCCAAAGGTGCACCCTAACATTCTTTCATAGAGTTTCAAAAGTGAATTTGGGGACACAGGGCCTTTGAAATGCCCCCTGGGGGAAAAAAAAAGCGTTCCATTTTCAGTAAGTTCAGGAAGGCTGCATACTGCAATTCCTTTTCAGAGATTCATAATATACATTTGACATATTAAAAGCTCTGAGAAGCTCTATGTAAATAAATCTATTCTAACTTTGTTCAACCAAAATTTTAAAACATATTTAATTACAGAATCCTTTGTACACAGATTACTCGTTCATTTTGAAGGGGATCAAGATATGTCATCCCCAAATATGCCACAGTGTCATAATAAGAGTTATTGAACATTTGTTTGATGAACATTTGTTAATATAAGAGCTCTGGGATATGGTGAAGGACAGGGAAGCCTGGTGTGCTGCAGTCCATGGGGTCGCAGAGTCAGATATAACTGAACAACTGAACAACAACAATAATTAATAGAAGAATTCCCCAAATTCCTTCTGTAAATCTCATGGACAGAGGAGCCTGGTGGGCTGCAGTCCATGGGGTCGCGAAGAGTCGGACACGACTGAGTGACTTCACTTTCACTTTTCACTTTCCTGCATTGGAGAAGGAAATGGCAACCCACTCCAGTGTTCTTGCCTGGAGAATCCCAGGGACTGGGGAGCCTGATGGGCTGCAGTCTATGGGGTTGCAGAGTCGGACACGACTGAAGCGATTTAGCAGCAGCAGTAGCAGCATAGGAGAACCAGGAAAAAACGGGGGACATCTGTGATATTCTAGGGAAAACTACATATGCCTATGAGATAACTGGAAAACAACTACAACTAATCCCTTAAAAAGTAAGATCTGGTCAAAGTCTACATGTAATAAAGGAAATCTCCATGAAACGAAGCTTGACTTCCTATCACAGTGAGGCTCTTTCAAGGAAGTCAGCACTGCCAGAGGGACAGCTCCCTGGCTGGCTAGGAGTTGGGGGTGGAGTGAGAAGAACTTTTCCCTAGAGAGGCCAGTGTTCCCTGCAGACTACTTTGCAGGCTTCAGATGCTTTATAAGAACACACATTTGTATTCTATCATAACAGCTATCGATAATGAACAAAACTTTTAAAGTGTTAGAGGTTCTTTCTGATCCAAAGTGCACACACATGGCACTGACAACAAGTATCTTTGATTTTCACCTGGTTATTGCGATTACTCCCCAAACTAGGGAGAGGAAACATTACTCCATTATTATATACTAGGCCTTATGCTAAAAACAGGTTTTTAGAAGCACTTATACTTGACATATTTTCGTACCTTGCTGCTTTATGCTTCTCTTTCTAATAATTCAACATTTAAAAAGCAGGGCCATACATCTGACATAAGTTGCTTGAAGTCAAACATTATATTTTGCTGGCAAATGCTTGGCTTTGAGAAGCAGTCATTTTTCAGACTGAAATCTGCTTCTACACAGGGATGCAATTAATATTTGCAGCTCTTACGAGGAGCCTGGCTCTTGCTGCAAGCAATGGGTGATGGTGCCAGCAGGGTTTTGTTGAGTCTGGCGCTTTTAATGTATCTCTGTACCCCAAATATGCCATTAGTCCCCAGTGTCGACACTGATGGGGATACGAGTGAGGATGCTTTCTGGAGAGGAATTTCAGAATCTAGGGAGAAGGAAGTAATCTGGAAAAGGTCCTTCAGATGACCCAAGTAAACATCAAATATGCTTCCTCTTTCCATTTTTCTGTCCTGGCCTGTAATGAGTGTAAGGAGGGATCGCAGGATAAGAAGAACACTTACTAAGGACAGATATTTTTTCAACAGATCAAATGTACACAAGTTGAACATGATATGATTAAATAACTATGAAGATCACTCCTGGTTATTACTCAATGCCAAAGAGGGGGAAAAAAGAATACAACTGCACTGTCTGCGTGCATGATTTAGTGTAATAGTAGGTACCACATGGTCAGAATAATGAATAGCTCATGCTGGAATATGTTGTGGGTGAGACAGAAATGTTACTATTCAGAGAAAAATCTAGAGTAAAATGCTAGGTTTTCTCAGTGATGTTGAGATGTTTTATATTTGTGCACACAGGTATCACTATATTACTGAAAATCCAGAAACAGATCTGAAAAATTCTAGTACCTGATCTATTAATTTTCCAAGCAATGTTTTATAACACAGTATTTAAAAACTGAAGTTTCCTAATTATATGCCAATCAAGTCAGAACAGATTTAAAATGAATCAACAGGAATACAATTTTCCAGCTAATATAGATGCAATATAGTTTTGTCAAATGAAATTACTTGCCTTTTTATTTTATATTGGCGTATAGCTGATTAACAATGTCGTGATAGTTTCAGGTGGACTTCAATCTCCCCCAAACTCTTCTCCCATCCAGGCTGCCACATAACATTGAGCAGCGTTTCCTGTGTTATACAGTAGGACCCTGTTGGTTTTCCGTTTAAGTTCCTTTTTATTCTCTTTTTTCAATCCATTTCCTTTGGATCTTTTTTTTTTTTTTTTTTACTGATTTGTACAAGCTCTATATAAATTAAGGGAACCATTCTTTTGTTATTAGTGTTTTATTTTATATCAAGCACATTTCCTCATGTGATCAAATATCTTCTTATAAAGTGATTCTGAACAGCCTCACAGTACTCAACAAGAAACATGCATGTAATTCAGTTAACCACCTCCTACTGTATGGTACTTCTGGTGTTTTCTGCTTTTTAAAATACCATTTTAGGAATATCACTGCACCTATTCTAATTCTAAAGGAGAACTGATGCCATTACCCATTTCCAACTGCCACATATTTAAGTACTCCACCATTTGAAGAGCTAAAAAGAATTAACTAAATTGATACAAGCTAACCTTTATATATGTTATGATTAAATTGCTTTGATTAGGAATGTTATTTTTAAAAATTCACTAGCTATTTGAATTTTTTCTTCGGTGAATTCTCTCTTCACACCTTTCTCGTCCATCACATATTCATAATTTCACCTCATGATTTGCAAGGGCTTTTTATATATGAAGTAGGTTAACCTTTTATTACATTTACAAAGACTTTTGGGCATTTTGTCTTTTACCATCTCCTGGCCATGGCTCTTGGTTCTGGCTAATAAACCAGGAGAAGACATTTTCCAGGTGTTGCTGAGAAAGAAAAATGTCTCACTCCTCAGAGAGAATGCCCAAGGACTGCTGCTGCTGCTGCTAAGTCACTTCAGTCGTGTCCGACTCTGTGCGACCCCACAGACAGCAGCCCACCAGGCTCCCCCGTCCCTGGGATTCTTCAGGCAAGAACACTGGAGTGGGTTGCCATTTCCTTCTCCAATGCATGAAAGAGAAAAGTGAAAGTGAAGTCCTTAGAAGTGAATCCTTCCCTCGAGTAAGCAAATATGGCTGCTGTTAGCAGCCATCTTGCAACCACAAGGGGGAGCCAAACTGAGAGTGAAGATGATCCACAAAGCTTCCTGTTGTATGAAATAAATCCTATAACACTCTTCTCCAGAATAAATTAAGGTTTCTTTTCCCCTGCCTCCGCCCCTCTCTCCTTACCTTCCCCCTTCCCTCCTCTTTGTCCCTTCCTCTCCCCTGCCTCTTCTCTCTCTCCTGCTTTCTCCCTTTCTTGCAACTGAACACAACTTTGCTATAATGATAATTTTTGAGACCCAGAAATTGTAAAGGTTTACGCTGTGATATCTATCAGTCTTTGCCCTTATGATTCTTCTTTTGCTGCTGCTAAACTCAGAAAGCCCCTCCCTACTTTAAAATCAAATATCTGGGGGCTTTCCCTAGCGGTCCAGTGGTTAAGACTTCGCCTTCCAATGCAGGAGGTGGGGGTTCGATCCCTGGTCAGGGAGCTAATATCCTACATGCCTTGTGGCCAAAAAACCAAAGCATAAAACAGAAGAAATGTTGTAACAAATTCAAAAAAGACTTAACAGAAGAAATATTAAAGAATCAAATATGTGCCCATGAAATGAATTTGTTAAGATGTAAATGGTATGGACCTAACAGAGCAGAAGATATTAAGAAGAGGTGGCAAGAATACACAGAAGAACTGTACAAAACAGAGCTTCACGACCAAGGTAATCATGATGGTGTGATCACTCACCTAGAGCCAGACATCCTGGAATGTGAAGTCAAGCGGGCCTTAAGAAGCCTCACTATGTACAAAGCTAGTGGAGGTGATGGAATTCCAGTTGAGCTATTTCAAATCCTGAAAGATGATGCTGTCAAAAGTGCTGCACTCAATATGCCAGCAAATTTGGAAAACTCAGCAGTGGCCACAGGACTGGAAAAGGTCAGTTTTCATTCCAATTCCTGGGGAAGGCAATGGCACCCCACCCCAGTACTCTTGCCTGGAAAATCCAATGGACGGAGTAGCCTGGTGGGCTGCAGTCCATGGGGTCGCTAACAGTCGGACAGACTGAGCGACTTCACTTTCACTTTTCTCTTTCATGCATTGGAGAAGGAAATGGCAACCCACTCCAGTATTCTTGNACAGGACTGGAAAAGGTCAGTTTTCATTCCAATTCCAAAGAAAGGAAATGCAAAAGAATGCTCAAACTACCGCACAATTACACTCATCTCACATGCTATAAAGTAATGCTCAAAATTCTCCAAACCAGGCTTCAGCAATACGTGAACCGTGAACTCCCTGATGTTCAAGCTGGTTTTAGAAAAGGCAGAGGAACCAGAGATCAAATTGCCAACATCCGCTGGATCATGGAAAAAGCACCTGAGTTCCAGAAAAACATCTATTTCTGCTTTATTGACTATGCCAAAACCTTTGACTGTGTGGATCACAATAAACTGGAAAATTCAAGAGATGGGAATACCAGACCACCTAACCTGCCTCTTGAGAAATCTGTACGCAGGTCAGGAAGCAGCAGTTAGAACTGGACATGGAACAACAGACTGGTTCCAAATAGGAAAAGTACGTCAAGGCTGTATATTGTCTCCCTGCTTATTTAACTTATATGCAGAGTACATCATGAGAAACGCTGGACTGGAAGAAACACAAGATGGAATCAAGACTGCGGGGAGAAATATCAATAACCTTATGTATCTTACTTTTTTAAAACCTAAATGGTCATATTTATATAAAAATTAATTTTTGCATTGGTAACCAAAAAGTTGGAAAGATACCAGTTAGCACAATTATTTTGATAGAAGAGTTTACACGCAGACTTGTGGACTTTTCCTATTTTCTTGGTCACATGTTAACAAACAAGTAACAGCAGCAGCTTCTAAGTGAAGTGGATGATGAAGGGCAAAGCTGAAGCCCAGACTCTGTCCCTGATCTGGCAGTGCCTGGGAGGGGTGGGAAAGGAATGGGTGCAAAGGGGAACAGCCTGAGCCGCCCAGGGGGGCTCTGGGGGCATCTAATGCTGAGCACTCAGACCTGAGGGCCAGGCTGGGCTCCCAAACTATTCTGGGGATGGAAGGACTGGGGATAGAAGACATGATCTTTCCACTGTGAACTCACCCACCTCTCCACTTAGGCATGAGCTTAAGAAAAACGAAAAACAGGCTTGAAATCCAGTCTCCATGAGCTCTCCCAGGACCTGCGGCCTCCTCTACCTGTACCCTAACTTCCCCGCCTGTTCTGCTTTCAGAGGTTTAAGCCAGGCCCAAACCCCCGACCCCTCCAACCTCCAAATAAGTACAACGGAATGAGCTTGAGTGAAAAATCCACTTTAATAATCCAGCTTCAGCTCAGCTGAGAACTTCCCCTCTCACGTGTGAGAGAAGTCTCTGCAGAGGCCTCAGTCTACCAGGAGGCTACGGCTCAGAGAGGGGAACAGCTCAAAGAAGCCCTAGAAGAGAAGGCAACGTGGGATCTGCGGTTAGTGGAGACCAGGTTGGGGGCGCCCCACCGCTCACTGTCCACCAACACAGCCCAGCAAGAGAGGAAGGCGTAGCTGCTTCACCCACTGTCAAATTTTTCTCATCCCCAATCTCCTCTCCAACCTTTCATTATCCTCTAGGGGCTGATGAGGGCCCCTGAGCCTTGAGAAGAAGGGGGACCCTGCTTTTCCTACGTGGTAGCACTAAGACAACCAGCCCCATGCACGGGCCGGTCAGTTAGTGGTGGGGCCCCAGGATGGTCAGTTGGTGATGGGGCCCCAGGACTGATCCGGATACCAGATGGGGAGGGAGCCTGGCTCCCAGTGACGGGGGAAGGGGTTCAGGGTCACCTTAAAGAGAGTGAGGGTCTGGAGTACTCCTGTGGTGCAGGCTGTCTCCCGGATGGAATGCATGGCCAGCTGGGGGCTGCCTAAGTCCAGCACCCGCAGACCGAGCCGAGAAGCCAAGATAGGTCCGATGGTGGTGCCGCAGGGCGAGTCATTCCGGACCATGAGATCCTGCAGAGAGGGAGAGCCGCTCCTGAGCACCATGTAACACCTGTTTCTTAAGACCCAGGAGCAAGTCACCTTAGAACTGAGGGGCTGAAAGGAGTCTGGTACATCGTCCACTCCGACCTCCCCAGAGAGTGGATGTGACCGGTGTGAGATCACAAGGCTGACACTAATGCAGGCCCAAAGGACAGGATATTCTGAACTGGTCCCATTCTCTCCCTCTGCACTAGCACCCCCTCAGTTCCAGCTACCTCATACAGCCTTCACACAATCCACTCCCCACGCAGCGGGCAGGGGGACTGGAAATATATATGTACCCTTTATGTCACCTTGCTTCATAACAGGCAGCCCCCACCCCACCCACACACAAAGAAAAGTCACTCAATAATCTTACTGGTTTTAAAAATATAGCTATGGGAAGTTTTAAGCTACTTGATTTGTACTCTGGTAAACAAAAGTAAATATATGATGGTAAATATACCATCATAATAACAATGGTAGACATCAAGATTTTCCACATAAAAGAAAACGACAAAACCAAAGTAAGTAGTAACTGCTCTTTTTAAAAAAAAATGAGAATTGCAGTATTAACTCATGATTTTTAAAATATGTACATTTTTCCTAGCTATGTCCTTAGAAATGACCCCAAAGCATTCTCCCCCCCGCCCCCACAATAACAATGAACACTCATGATGCTAGATTAGCCTCTAACATCAATATCCATCGAAAGCCACCAAGTCTGGGGAGAGAAATGAGCAAGATGAGCCTGAAATTTCCTCTTGGGCCAAAAAGCAAGCCAACTACCCAGAGTCGTGACAAAGAACACAGGAGTTATGTGGAAAGGACTCCCGCTGGTCAAAGTCATGAGCGTGAAATGACACAACTATGTGGGCCAGACCCGCCTGAACCAACGAGAACCCACGACTCTAAGCACATGATAACCATCAAAAAGAGAACCTCTTATTTGTTAGCATTTGAGGCAGCCATTAAAACACTTCACCTTGAAAACTGGTTATTAAAGGGAACAATAAGTATTTGTCCTGACTTTCCAGGAGCAACCATACTTCACAATAATCAAATGGCCCTACTGGATGGGAGAAAGTTCTACTTCACAGAAGAATGATAGCTAATAAATGTAAAAGGAATAAAAAAAATGGAGGGGGGTAATTTTTTCAGTTAACACTAATGAAATTATGGATTTAGGCAAGGATTATCAATTGGTGTTAAAACTCAGCACTTGTCTGATTGATGGGAAGCTCATCGCTTGTACAGGTTACTGTCCGGTCAAAGGAGGAATACCTCCCTGCAGTGGAGGGACTGAGGGCAGCCCTCCCAAGTCTGGTGATCAATCTTTCTATCACTAAGGGTGAATCACCCAGATAGTATGTGGATGATGCAATGTGAAGGACACACCTGTCACGATGTCTTCTGGCCAAAAAGGTTTAACCTGAATCCATCAAGCCTTTAGATATGAATTCTAGATTACAATTTTTTTTTTAACAAAACATGTGTTAAGTATATACATAGAAAAAAATCTGGAAGAGTATGTACAAATCTCTCGGGATTAATGTTTTATTTTCTCATTTCCATTTATATTTTCTAAAGCACATATGCCCTGCTTCTGCTGTAAGCTGTTAAAGAGAAATCCCCCAATGTCCTCCTATTGCCTTAGCAAAAGATCCGAACACCCCTCCTGCCTAGGAGGCCCAGGCAGACTGGCTCCTCCCCCTCACGCTCTCAGCCTGGCTCTACCACTGTGGCTCTGGCTGCTCCTACTGGACCAAGGTCACTCCTGCCCACTTGGGGCTTTTGCCTTGGGGCTTCCCTGGTGGCTCAGACAGTAAAGAATTTGCCTGCAATGCAGGAGACTCGGGTTCAATCCCATGGTCAGAAAGATCCCCTGGAGAAGGAAATGGCAAGCCACTCCAGTATTCTTGCCTGGAGAATTCCATGGACAGCGGAGCCTGGCGGGCTGTAGTCCCTGGGGTCACAAAGACTCAGACATGACTGAGTCTCACCCTGGGGCAGGGATGCTATTTGCTCATAGTAGCCTCATTCTCAATGCTTAGGTTTCAGCTCAAATGTCACCTCCTCAGAGAGGTCTTACTGAAAATGGAACAACTCAGTTCTACAATGTGAGGTGGGGGAAGCTATAGGGGCAGAGAGAGCCCTAGGCTGGAATTCAGGATGCCTAGTCCTGACTTCTCAGGACCTCCCTGCTATGTCTATCACTGGACCACCTGGGCTCCAGCCCTTGAAACATGTATTATCCTAACATAGATCTTAATCATTGCATATTTTTCCCTCCCTCCCTCTCTCTCTGACTAGATGGGCATTGCATATTTTTCCCTCCCTCCTATCTGGAAGAGTATGTACAAATCTCTCGGGATTAATGTTTTATTTTCTCATTTCCATTTATATTTTCTAAAGCACATATGCCCTGCTTCTGCTGTAAGCTGTTAAAGAGAAATCCCCCAATGTCCTCCTATTGCCTTAGCAAAAGATCCGAACACCCCTCCTGCCTAGGAGGCCCAGGCAGACTGGCTCCTCCCCCTCACGCTCTCAGCCTGGCTCTACCACTGTGGCTCTGGCTGCTCCTACTGGACCAAGGTCACTCCTGCCCACTTGGGGCTTTTGCCTTGGGGCTTCCCTGGTGGCTCAGACAGTAAAGAATTTGCCTGCAATGCAGGAGACTCGGGTTCAATCCCATGGTCAGAAAGATCCCCTGGAGAAGGAAATGGCAAGCCACTCCAGTATTCTTGCCTGGAGAATTCCATGGACAGCGGAGCCTGGCGGGCTGTAGTCCCTGGGGTCACAAAGACTCAGACATGACTGAGTCTCACCCTGGGGCAGGGATGCTATTTGCTCATAGTAGCCTCATTCTCAATGCTTAGGTTTCAGCTCAAATGTCACCTCCTCAGAGAGGTCTTACTGAAAATGGAACAACTCAGTTCTACAATGTGAGGTGGGGGAAGCTATAGGGGCAGAGAGAGCCCTAGGCTGGAATTCAGGATGCCTAGTCCTGACTTCTCAGGACCTCCCTGCTATGTCTATCACTGGACCACCTGGGCTCCAGCCCTTGAAACATGTATTATCCTAACATAGATCTTAATCATTGCATATTTTTCCCTCCCTCCCTCTCTCTCTGACTAGATGGGCATTGCATATTTTTCCCTCCCTCCCTCTCTCTCTGACTAGATGGGCATTGCATATTTTTCCCTCCCTCCCTCTCTCTCTGACTAGATGGGCCGTTGCCAGGGCAAGAATGACAGAGTTCAGGTTTCCTGGCCCTGAACTTCTCTTATGGAAGCCCCCAGGGCATGTAAGAGACACGGCGGGAGCTGGAGGTGCTGGATGGGAAATGGTAGGACTAACTCTCTGTGTGCCACAAGGACACTGCACCTTTAACCCCATTTTCCAGGAGTGGAAACAAAATCAAGGGAAATTAGGAGACGAGTCCAGGGTCACAGGACTAGTGTTCCGTCAGAACCAGAACTATTCCCGGCTCTGCCTATATCCTCACTCAACTAGAACCCTCCTCCACTAAAGACTGTCCACCAGGCCCCCCGTACCGGGGGACCACCTGCCTGTGCCCCCTACCCCACCTTCCCAGGCAGGGTCCACCCTCACCTGCAGGGGCACCCCGACACTGTTGGCCACCTCTCGGATCAGGGCCTCTGAAACTGCATTCGAGGCATAGCGTTGCTTGCTGTTCACCTTGATCACGGGGCCCTGGGGAGAGGGAAACCAGGAGTTGAGAGGGAGGCAGAGATGCCTGACAGGTCCAGAGGGGACAGGACGGGGCCTGGAACCGGCCAGGCCTCCAGACACCAGAGAAGCAGGAGTGCCTCACCTTGTGGAATAAGGGCCTGTGGTTCTCCTCGTGCTTGTCCCTGTAAGAGACCGAAAAGGGCCAGGGATGGCCAACAGCAGCTGTCAACACCCACCGCTCGCTCCCGGCAGACATCGCTAATACAGCATTCTCTCCCACCCAGCCTGCAGGACCTCAGAGTCAGGCTCAACACAGGTCTCCAGGCAGCCTCTTTCAACGGGGTGGGGGGGTGTGTGTGTGGCGGAGGGGGCGGGCGGAAGTAAGTCTGTAGACAGAGCCTATTTGGATGGGTTAGGCATGACGTGACTTTGACCAAGTCAGGCTACACAGCAGTCAAAAGGAAATCCCCACAGAACCTCCTGGCAGAAGAGGAAGGGGAAGGGGAGAGGCGGAGCCCCATGCCCAGGGCTGAGCCTGAAGGCAGGTCACGCTCATCTCCAGCTGTGTGAGGCCTGTGTGCCGGGTGCAGACTCACAGGTAGTTGGGGTGCACGGCATGGGCCATGTCTGCGCTGATCATGTAGGACTTGGGGATGGCTTCCTCGAAGGCCGTCAGGTGCTGGGGCGAAGCCGAGATCCGCCGCAGCACCAGCTCCGTCAGTAGTGACTGTGCGCCCTGCGCGCTCTCTGACCCCACCTGGTGACACAGAGGCCTGGCTCTGGGGGTCTGGTCTTGGGGGCTGGAGCTAGAGGCCAGGAAGATGGGCCCACTCCCCAGAATGGCTCAGAACCCCCACTGAATCAGTGGGTGGGAATGCGGACCGTTATCAGCCACTTGCCCAACCCTATAACCACCGAAAAACTGATGGTGAGCTGGGGCCACTGTCTACTTCTTGGCCATCCCCAGGGCAGAAAGAGAACTGTCCAGTCCATTTCCACTCCTAGCTTCCTTCCTTCTCCCCTGCCATTTGGGGTTCAGCCCAGGTGCCCCATCTCCCTGGTCAATCTTCTTTCGTGCGTGTGACAGGAGCTGCTAACCCTGACGTGTGCGGTTACAGGAAGCTGTGCAGGCGTTTCAGCCGGCACCCTAACCCAAGCACCCCAACCCAGGCAGGGTGAGGACTCAGCCTGCGCCGGGCCCTGGGGCTGCTAGTGTGAAAGGGCAGAGTCCTTGTCCTCCAGGAGCTCACCACGTGGCACCCAGAGACGTGGGAGGTGTCGTCACGCTAGGAGCAGGTACAGGCTGAGCCAGAGGGGACAGCGAGAGCTGAGCAAGCACAGGCAGTGTCTGGCTCATCCCTGGCACCTCCAGAAGAGCCCTGGCCATGGCAGCTGCTGGACACCACTGGCTGCACAGGACTCCCAGGAGGAGACCCTCCCCAGAGCTCCCCACACACCTCTTCATTGTCGTAGAGGGCGATCATGCGCACGTGGGGATCTGCGGCCAGGGAGGCAGGGGCTGAGCAGGAATCGATCAAGGCCTGTTGGAGGAGGGGACAAAAGCATCATCCTCCCCACTCCTCCTTCAATAACTCAGCCCACCAACACCTGGGAGGCTCACTTGCCCACTTCCCGCCATCAAGGCCAGAGTGAAGCAGGCTCCAGCGGTCACCGGTCTGCATCTCTCAGGGTGTTGCCGGGTGGGAGGACATGTGGGAGACCTTTTTGACGAGATGGGGGAAAAGCTCCCTCTCCTCCCTCACATGCCTTCCCACACAAAAGGCAGGAGGGTGTGTAAGACGGAGGGGAAGGGCTGAGAATCCCGGCAAGTCAAAAGGACCGCACAGGTCACGTAAACTAGTTGGTCTTGGCAACGACACTGAGGTCCAAAGAGGTGATTGTGACTCCACGGAGGTGACGCGACTGGCTGGCTGGCGGCACAAGTGGCTATGAGTCCCAGGTCTGGCTCTGGTCTCAGTTACAGCCCAAGCCTGTCTCTGAGAACAGGACGGGGTGCAAAGGGGAGTACGGAAAGGACAGAGGGAAGAGCAGGGGTGAGAGGTGAGGAAGAGGGGGAAGTGACCAGGGTAGAAAAAAGGGGGGGAATATCAATGCAACCACCCAATGAGATGCCAAGGCTCAAAGGCGGCTAGGTGGGCTTAAGCCAAGGCTTGGCGGGGGAAGGCTAAAGGGAGGGGATGATACTGCTATACAGGATGCTAGGGTCTTTCCTTTAAAGAAGAGCTTATCTTAAAGGAGAAGCAGGACAAGTCTCTGTGAGGCTCTGAACAACCCTTCTGTCGACCTCATCCCTCCAGCCCAGCCAGTGCAAAGATGGGGCCCCAGAGGAGTGACGCTGAGGCTGCCTCTCCCCATGCTCCACCCACATCAGGGGTCTTCTCATGACCCATAGGACTCGAGGTGGTCCTCCCGCCCGGTGCTCCTGGGAGTGCCCCAGCTCCTCACCTGCAGGGCACAGAAGCAGCTGTGCAGGTTGTCCAGCCGAGGGGCAAAGATGAACTCCTCGTAGGCACCACCCAGGACCTAGAAAGACAGGACGGTCATCCTGATCTTCATCCCCTCCCCAGGACTCAGCCTCTTCTCCCTGCTCCCCAGGAGCTGCGCTTGAACATATCCCCTTGACTCCTTGCCAAACCTCTCCCAGCCTCTGGCCTAGAGCACTCAGCCCTCTGTGCTGAGCTGAGCGGAGACAAAGAAGGGCCAGGCTGGAGCTGAGGGAAGGAGGGTGCAGGCCTGCGGCTCCTGACCAGTTCCTACGGGACAGGACGAGGGAGAGACCAAACAAGAAATGGAGAATGCCAAGGAACCAAACGGAGGAGACTAGGCGAGAAATAGAAACTTAGCACATGTCAAACACGGGCGAGCATCCAAAGACACGGCCATCTCCTACGGTCAGCAACTGGGAGAGACACAAGGACAGGCTCCAGGAAGGGGGCGCGGTGCCCGTCCAGGCCTCCCATCCTCAGTGGTTTTGAGCCAGCACAGGTCAAAGTGGACAGGGACCCCAGTAGCAGAAACTCCTCGGGAAGTTGTGGAAAGCTTACGCCCCCACCCTAGACAGCCCGAGCAGGCAGACCTGGCGTGGGAAACCTGCCGTTTGAGAACCACTGCCCTGGAAGCAGAGGGGAGTGGTCTCTACTGGGAAAACAGTGAAGTGAAGTGAAAGCCGCTCAGTCGTATCTGACTCTTTGCAACCCCATGGACTATACAATCCATGCAATTCTCCAGGCCAGAATACTGGAGTGGGTAGCCATTCCCTTCTCCTGGGGATCTTCCCAACCCAGGGATCGATCCCATGTCTCCTGCATTGCAGGCAGATTCTTTACCAACTGAGCTATGAAGGAAAACAGGGATGAGCGTAATCGGAGGACTGGCAGAGGTGATGAGCACTTCATGGGGAGACATGCTGGCGTTGGCTGGGATCCCAGGGTCCCCACCCATGAGTTCCTCACCGCGGGCTGAGTGTCGGCGAGACACAGTTCCATCTCCAAGATGTCCTCGGGGCTCAGCCCCAGATGGGCGCAGAGAAGGGACGTGAGGACCGAGTGGTGCCGCTCATCCTGCAGGGCAGGGGCTGCTGAGGGGAGGGCCCACTCCCCGCTCTCTCCCCTTCTCCGGAACCAGTCTCTTCCCCCCTGCACACCCCTCCCCACAAGCAGGTGGCTCTTACTGTAGCATTGAGGGGGCCTGGCTCAGGAGTCCCCTTCTCCAGCTCCTCCTGGATGGATGTGGCAAGAATGGGGACCCTGCAGGGAGACACGTGAGGGGGGCGTGCGGGGGAGGGCTGGAGGGCACAGCCAGGCGGGACACCCTGCATCAGGACCCAGCGCTCAGGCATCCCCTGATGAGGAACTACCCCGGTCCCTCTCAAGCTCCCTCTCAGCAAAGCAGAGCTCTCAGGGCCCCTGGACATCGCTGGGTCCCTGGGGTAGAACCTGACCGTGGCCACCGATAGGGAATGGTCTCCCAGATCCCAGCAGGGCCCTTCCCACCATCATCCATGCCACACCCTCCCCAGCTCCAAGCCACTACCGCCTTCACCCCGTCTCACAAGTGCATCTCCATGTTGGGCCCAAAGTTCTCATTGACATTTCTCTGCAGATGGATGGCCAGGTGCGGGATGCGAAGAATGGGCCTGTCCACATGCACCAACCGCTGCTCCAACCGGCCTGAGGTAGGGCACTGTGGCCAAACAGGCAGGGTCAGCCCAGGTGGGGGGGGCCCTGCATCCGCAGCTGGTTAAATCCCCTACCTTGCCCAGACTAACCAAGGTGCTCCTCTGACCCGGGCTGCCCCTTCCCGCCTGCCCTGGGGGGGCTCTCTGCAGGTTCCCTGAAGGGAGGTGACAGTCAGCCTTCAGGCAGCTGAAGCTCAGGGCCTCCCAGATCCAACCCCAGGCCCCACCTTGACAATGACACGTCCAGCCAAGGTCAAGTCACGGTCAAACCAGGTGCTCCAGATCCCACCACCGTAGGTCTCCACACCAACCTGCTGGAAGCCCACCTGGCTGCGGCGAGAGCGCCGTTTCACCTGAGTGGGACAGTGGGGAACAAGAATTCAGAAAAGGCCAGGCGGCGTGATTTGGCGCTGAGAGGACCGGTAGTGTGACACAGAAGGGCCCCAAGCGTGGAGGAAGGAGCTGGCAAGTCTTCTCTGCACACCCCCTGACGCCTCCCTCTCCCAGGCAGCCCCGCTTCCTTACCCGGAGGCAGGGGCTGTCCGTGTGGGCCCCAATGAGGCTGAAACCATTGCCGGGAACGTACTGGCCCCCCACAGCAAATGCGATGATTGTGGAGGAGTTCCTGGTCAGGAAGTACTGGGGTGGGGGTTTATAGCTGGATTAGCCAGAGCACAGGACTTCGAGCCGCAGCCCAGGTTCCTACCTCTCCGCCCCCACCCCACCCCCAGTACCTTGCTCTCCGGCTTGATATCCCAGCTCTCGGTCTCCTTGAGTTCATGGAAGCCGGCCTGGAGGAGGCGGCTGCGGCACTCGGCCACCGCTATAGGGAAAGAATCCTCTCACGGTTGATCGAAGCCGGGAGGAGGCACACCGACTCCCTACCCGCCCCCTGTCCTGGTCACTCACCGTGGAAAGGAGAGGGGCTCCTGTTGACGTGGCCTGGTGTGCTGCGATTCATGGGGTCGCAAAGAGTCGGACACGCCTGAGCGACTGAACTGAACTGAAGCTCTGGAGTGGGGTGGGGAGGGGACTCAATCACAAATAGGAGAGAGCCTTTATTTCACAATTATTTCATGAATGGCAGGAAATTGTGCCCAATCTAGTAGATTATCCATAATTAAAGATGTGTGAAATGTCCCCCTGAAGCTCTGGAATCTTTGAAATACATATGAGTTACCAGTTTCAGCTGATGAATATGATGGGAGAAATGTTCTATTTGGATCAAACTTATGTGAGTGGACTGAATCTAAGTCAGATCCTACCTGGTCAGGCATTAAGAAGAGATAATACTGGAAATCTTGATGGGGATGTCTCCCCTGAAATAGCTGAATAAAAAAAAAACTACTGGGAAATAATCAAGAAAAGAAAATATACCCACATACATAAAATTATTTGACTACAAAAGGCATAAGCTACAGTGAAAAGGGTATAGTCTATATATTTTAATATCCAGTCATAATAAATCAGCATGCATGCATGCTAAGTTTCTTTTGTTCTGTCTGACTCTTTGCAACCCTGTGGACCACAGCCTGCCAGTTTCCTCTGTCCATGGGCTTCTCCAGGCAGGAATAAACCAGCATTTTCACACAAAGTCAGAGCAACCATAAATCGGATTTAGAGAATAATCAGAGTGCTTTTCGAATGAACAGTGTTACACTGTCTATAAACAGCTCGATCTTGCCTGTGAAATATTTTAGGACCATCAAAATTGACCCTTCTTTTTGGTCTTTTTCACTCATCTCAACTGGCTTGTGATCAATATTTCACGGAACTCTTCTATAGCTGCCCTTCAGGTATCCTTCCAAAAAACCCAAACCCAAATTTCAGCTGAACACTTCACAGAGAGAACTCCTGCTGCACTGAACCTTGAAGGAAGGGAGGCATCAGCAACAAAAGGTGACAAGCACAGGCGCTGGAGCGGTGTTTCTGAAAATGCCTTCCGAATGTTCATACCCTTTCCCGCTGGGGAGTTTTTTGCTTCTGTGTTTCCCTCAGCTTGCATCTGCTCTCCCTGGAATTTTCCTAGGGGCAGCCCCTTCTCAATCTTTGTGTGTATGTGTTCAGGCCTCAGTCGTGTCTAACTCTTTGCAACCCCATGTGCTGTAGCCTGCCAGGCTCCTCTGTCCATAGACTTTTTCAGGCAAGAATACTGGAGTGAGCTGTCATTTTCTTCCTCCAGAGGATCTTCCCAACCCAGGGATGGAACCTGCCTCTCTTGCATCTCCTATATTGGCAGGCAGATTCTTTACCACTAGCTCCATCATACTTTAATGTTACCTCCTCAGAGGCCTTCACTGACAGCCCATTCCCCTGGATCTCTGAAGGACTTTCGTAACTCAGTCCTTCCTTTCCTTCCTAACTGTTACACAGTTTATAATTATTTTTTGTCTTTTTTTGGTCTTACTCCTCCATTAGAATGTATACCCCATGAGGACAAGGTCTATTTGTATTATATGTATCACTGTGTCTCCTAAGAGTGCCTGGCAATAAACACACTTGTTGAATGAAAGTATATACCTTGTCTTGAATACACGAAAGATCTTTTATTATAAGTTTTAAAAAGAAGACCGTGAAAAAGCCCCCACGGAATGGTTCACAGCCAAATAACCTTAGGAGTTAAGAGCTCACAAAGGAGAAACAGATAAGTCATCCTGTGACAGAACAATACAGACAAGCCAAGCAACCAATGAAACATTCAAGAAGAAACACATGGCAGCTGCCACACAGCTCTCAAGTCTTAACAGAATCTCAAAAATCAATGTCAGTGGTTGACGGAACGCTAGAGTAGTCTAGCATGAATAAGCACTGACTAAAAACTGCTGCCAATTTGGCAGTGAGGGGCCTGATGCATGAAAAAGTCTGCTTTTTAGTGAATATTCTATTTACATGAAAAGAGTTTCACTAAAAACCTAAGTATTCATCTCAAATAAGTTGGTTCTAACTATGAAAATATGAATATTCCAAACTAAGTTCCCAATTGCTTGTTCATCCCAGTTACAGGATTTTTCACAAAAAATTTCCCCTTTTGACTCCCACCTCTCTCCCCCACACCCTGCCGTTTTTGGACAGAAGTCAACACCTCAGTGTCACTGCATTTTATCAAGAGACCAAGGAAAATGAGGCCTGTTACATCTTTACTCACTCTTGGAGCCAAAGTGACCCAGAAAGAGCCCATAAACTCTACTGTGTATTATTCCGTTTATTTCACTGCGCCTGTAGGAATAATCTGATTCCTCTATTACTGGAATGAGAGGAAAGAGGTGGGGAAAAACCCTAGACTGGGAAATTCTGCCAAATTCAAATATACAAATATTGTATGCGTGCATGTTAAGTTGCTTCAGTCATGTCTGACTCTTCGCGACCCCATGGACTGTAGCCCGCCAGGCTCCTCTGTCCANCCAAATTCAAATATACAAATATTGTATGCGTGCATGTTAAGTTGCTTCAGTCATGTCTGACTCTTCGCGACCCCATGGACTGTAGCCCGCCAGGCTCCTCTGTCCATGGAGATTCTCCAGGGAAGAACACTGGAGTGGGTTGCCATGCCCTCCTCCTGGGGATCTTCCCAACCCAGGGCTTGAACCGGAAACTCTTACTTCTCCTGCATTGGCAGGCGGGTTCCTTACCACCAGTGCCACCTGGGAATCCCCACAAACATTATATACTAATTCTCAAATGGACAAAAATCAAGTTACAAGGGACGGATAAGCAACCAGCTCTTGGTCAGACCACTTAGATGAACTAGCTGTTCAGGCTCACAGGCTAAGGACGACTGGGCAGATACTCCTGGGCCACAGACTGGTACCAGTTTGTGGCCTGTTAGGGACTAGGTCACATGGCAGGAGGTGAGCGGCAGCAGGTGAGCCAACGGTTTCGTCTCTATTTACAGCCACTCCCCATCGCTCTTCTGTCACCCCCAGATATCTAGTTGCAGGAAAACAAGCTTAGGGCTCCTGCTGATTCTGCATTACAATGAGTTGTATAATTATTTCATTATAAATCACAATGTAATAATAATATACATAAAATGTACAATCCACGTAATGCACTTGAATCATCCCGAAATGATCTCCCTCCCCGGCCTTGGTCTGTGGGAAAATTGTCTTCCATGAAACTGGTCCCTGGTGTGAAAAAGTCTAGGGACTGCTGCTGTAATTAATGTAGTTTTGGCTTTAACTCAGCAGCCAATAGGTATTCTCTGCTTCCCTCTCTCTTTGAGAGGTGATCCAGCAGAAATTCTGTTCTTCCAAAGGTGCAGAAAACTGTTTCTTTTCCATACGTCCATTGAGTCCACTGAGCCACTATATTAGGGCAAAAGGAGGAAAGTAGCTCAAAAGAGTCTCAGAGTTTCCATGTCTGTGGAGGTCTAGCCTCTAAACCCACAATCACGGAACAAGTTTTCTGGGATCATCACATTCAAGACTGTACTTATCTGGCCAGGCTAAGACCACAAAAACTCATAGCTCCTTGACTTATCTGTCAAATAACTACAGAAAATTGACTTATTACTAAATAAGTTGGCTTTGAATCCTTGATTTTCCTCCTCTTCCAAATACGTATGTTAATGTAGCTGTAAGTTAACTCATCCACAGAAAACCCTGAGCTAGGTTGTTACTATAGCAAATTAATTCCTTCCTTCTTCATCTACATGGGTCACTCCATTGATGTGACCTGGTTTGGTCAATGTGTGGTCACCCCATTGTGACAATGTGTGGTGATCTCAACAGTTTGAAATGTGCTTGGGTGGTGAACTGCGCCCTCTTAGGCATTTGCTGTTATCATGAGAAGAACATGCCCCAGGCTCCACTGACATCAGCAAAAAATAAGCTACATGTGGAGCCAATCTGTAGTCAACCCACAGCCTGGGATGGGCTCAGCCAAAAATGGCCAAACCCTGGATGTCTGAAGAATAAATAAATATTGACTGCTGTAGCCACTAAGGTTTAGAGTGGTTTGGTGGGGTGAATAATCCTCCCTCCCACATATCTACCTCTCAATCCCTGGAACCAGTAAATGATACTTCATCTGACACAAAAAAAAGGACTTTGCCATTGTGATCAGGTTAATGATCTTGAGATGGGTAGATTATCCTGGATTATCTGGGTGGACCCTAAGTGCAATCACATATATCTATATAAGAGGAGGTGGTGGGAGATTTGGAGAGGAAGAAGAGATGGCATATGACTATGGAAGCAGAGACTGGAGCCACAAACTATGGAATTCTGGCAGCTACCAGAAGCTGGAAAAAGCAAGGCATTGATTATCCCCACAACCACTAGAGGAAGTATGGCCTTGATGACACCCTGATTTTGGCCCAGTGAAACCGATTTCAGACTTCTGGCCTCCAGAACTGTGAAAGGATACATTCCTGTTGTTTTAAGCCCTTAAGTCTGTGATAATTTTCCTAGCAGCCATAGGAAACCAATATAAGTGGTTCGTGGCATAGTTATGCCAATGGTCAACTGATACACCCAAACCAATAATATTAGTGTTAATAATACTAATGTTAATAATTATAGCAAACACACAGTAGCTGCCATATGCCAGGCACTGATCAAAGTATGTTGAGTATATTAAGTCATTTAATACTCACAACCATACTATACGGTGGGTACTCTGATTTCCCTTTTACAGATGAAGAAACAGAAGAACAGAGAGGCCACAGCATTTCATTTTGTAAGTGCTGAGCAGGGATTGGACCCCAAGTGCCTTGTGGTTGACGGAAGCTAAGAATTACCTGCTGGTTAGGCAGCAGCTGAGTCAAGAAATAACACAGAAGTTAGTGATTCTTCAACTCCGGCAGCAGAGTTAAAACTTAAAGGCTTCTTTCCCAGTTGGGAATAACTCTTATGCCAACTAATTACTCCATTTGCTTGGTATGATGAAGGTACCTCATTTAAATGCACATGACTAGCTCTTAAGTATTAATAACCATAACACAGCTAATAGGAAACTTTATAACTCCCGGAACACCTAGTATTGAATCATGATACAACAATTATATTACTGGCAAAATACCATCCAAGCCACTGGGCACAGGGTGTTATGCTGGGGCCCCTGGGTGGAGTACAAACAAGCAAAAGGACACTGCTTCCCTCAATAATTTATCATCTGGTTGAGGAGAGAGGACAAAATGTGCAAAATTACAAATGATCTGCAGATGAAAGAAATCTTAGAATTCAACAGGAATCTTTGAGTTAAAGACCTTTTTTTAGGGTTTTGTGGGCTTTTTTTTTTAAGTGTTTTTAAGTCTGTTGAATTTGTTCAACATTGGTTCCGTGTTATGTTTTTTTTTTTTTGGCTGTGAAGTACATGGGATCTTAACTCCCCAACCAGGGATTGAACCCACACCCCCTGCACTGGAAAGAGATGTCTTAGCCACAGGATCACCAGGGAAGTCCCTGAAGACCTCTTATAAATTGTCAGCTGGGTGGTTCTCTGCCCTGACTCTTCCATGGGACACCTGGCAATAGTAAGACTTTCTAACAGAAAACATTGAATATAAATAGCCCCAAATTTTCTTTAGTTATAAACGAAGCCCCACAAAGGAATGACTCATGGGTTCCTCCTTAGTCTGTATATGGACGTATGCACCTGTATGCATGTGTGTGCTTGCACACATGTAAACATGTATGGTATTTCTAGGATTAATGTGGTTAAAAAGAAATCACGCTGAATATCCTGCTTTGTAACATATATTCTCATTTAACATTTATCATGAGCACTTCGGAGAAGGCAATGGCAACACCCTCCAGTACTCTTGCCTGGAGAATCCCAGGGACAGGGGAGCCTGGTGGGCTGCAGTCCATGGGGTCGCGAAGAGTCGGACACGACTGAGTGACTTCACTTTCACTTTTCACTTTCATGCATTGGAGAAGGCAATGGCAACCCACTCCAGTGTTCTTGCCTGGAGAAGCCCAGGGATGGGGGAGCCTGGTGGGCTGCAGTCCATGGGGTCGCTAACAGTCGGACAGACTGAGCGACTTCACTTTCACTTTTCTCTTTCATGCATTGGAGAAGGAAATGGCAACCCACTCCAGTGTTCTTGCCTGGAGAAGCCCAGGGACGGGGGAGCCTGGTGGGCTGCCGTCTCTGGGGTCACACAGAGTTGGACACAACTGAAGTGACTTAGCTGCAGCAGCAGCAGGAGCACTTGATTAAATTTCTTTATACTGTCCTTGTTAAAGGCTGCTTCGTTTTCTGCTGTATGGATGTATTATAATTTATATGACTCAATGTTTTTCTCCATCATTTTCCACTTTCATGAGAAATGCTGAAGAGAAAATTCTTACAACTAAATGTTTACATGAAGTCTCAAGAATTTCCTTACTATAAATTTTAATGGCAACCCACTCCAGTGTTCTTGCCTGGAGAAGCCCAGGGACGGGGGAGCCTGGTGGGCTGCCGTCTCTGGGGTCACACAGAGTTGGACACAACTGAAGTGACTTAGCTGCAGCAGCAGCAGGAGCACTTGATTAAATTTCTTTATACTGTCCTTGTTAAAGGCTGCTTCGTTTTCTGCTGTATGGATGTATTATAATTTATATGACTCAATGTTTTTCTCCATCATTTTCCACTTTCATGAGAAATGCTGAAGAGAAAATTCTTACAACTAAATGTTTACATGAAGTCTCAAGAATTTCCTTACTATAAATTTCTAGAAGTATAATTGCTAGATTAGAGGCAAACCCAACCAAATTTTAGATTTTTTTTGAAACACATTGCTAAACTACCGTCTGGAAAGTTCTCACGTATTTACTCTCTTGCCAGCAGTAAACAAATCCTCAGCAACACTGTGTACGATTAAAACAAAAAAAAAAATCAAAACTCAAGTATTTGATAGATGAAAATGTGTTTGCTGGCCATTTTTCCCTACTTATTTTTTTTGGTGGACTGATTGTTTATATTCTCCCTCCATTTTCTAGTATTTATTTCTTTGGAAAGGCCTTTTGTACATGAAAGGTATTTATACTCCTCACATGTTGAAATTGAAAAGATAGCATTTAAAGCCACTCTATGTTACCCCATAAAGAGAAACTGTAGGCTCTAAATATATGCAATAAATGATGATACATATCCCAGAACGTGCTGAATATTTCATAAATTTTTTATTTTGGTTAGCAAAACTTACTAGTCCAAGCAGAATGTGTTTAAATGTGCCAGGACAAAGACTGTAAGCCATTTCTGACACACTTAGACCTCTTGGTAGCAGTTACGTACGTTTGCTGTGGCAAGAAAAAGCTAAAGTAAACCCTAACCTCTCAGCCCTTATGCTTAAACCACACAGACTCTATGATACACCTATGAGGACATTAGAATGTATTTCGCCACCCAAAAAGTGTCTTGCTGTTGTTGCTGTTTAGTTACTAAGTTGTGTCCAACTCTTTTCTGACCCCATGGACTGTAGCCTGCCAGGCTCCTCTGTCCATGGGATTTCCTAGGCAAGAATACTGGAGTGGGTTGCCCTTTCCTTCTCCAGGAAATCTTCCTGACCCAGGGATTGAACCCAAGTGTCATGCACTGGCAGGTAGAATTCTTTCTTGTTTTTAATTTTTTAATTGAAGAATGATTGCTTTACAGAATCTTGTGGTTTTCTGTCATACATCAGCAAGAATCAGCCATAGGTACACCCATGTCCCCTACCCTCCCAGACCTCCCGCACACCTCCCTCCCCATCCCACCCTTCAGCCTGTCGCAAAGCCCCTGTTTGAGTTCCCTGAGTCATACAGCAAATTCCCACTGGCTGTCTATTTTACATTTGGTATTGTGCATTTCTATGTTGCTCTCCTCATACATCTCCCCTTCTCCCTCTTCTCCTCCGCCCATGTCCATAGGTCTGTTCTCTATGTCTGTTTCTCCATTGCGGCAGGTCGATTCTTTACTGCTGAGTCACCAGGGAAGCCGACAAAGTGTCTTAGCTTAATGGAATATGTGGCAAAAGTATGTACTTTTTGGAAAAAAAAAAAGTCAGTTTTGAAAATCACCTTTTTTCACCACTTTAAGGGGCCAGAAAATGTTGTCATGGAGACAACAGCTGGTAGATTATGAGTGACAGGTCTCAAGAGAGAAGTGTCTTGGAAAGGGAAGATCTCAAGTTGAAAAAAAAAGTGAGAAAGAATCACTGCAAGCTCCTTCGCTAAGCATGGTGGGGAGCTCAGCTGAAAGAGGTATTTGAGGGAACAAAGAATAAAAGTATTTCCTCCTTTCTTTCAACTAACATAGGAAATGTTTTTCTTCCAAAGGGGAACAGATTTCTTTTAAGCAAATCTCAAGCATATGTACATATCTTGACATAATTACATTTTAAAATTGGGATTCACACTGATGCACCAAATTGGTTGCCTTAGTAATGAGATATCACCCAGGCAACGGATTTGCGGCTCTTTCGTGAGAGCAAATCATCTGCTTGCAACTTACAGGGGAGCGGGCTGGGGAAGGGGTGGCAGTGGTCGCTTCCTGGAAGTTATCTGAGAGGAGATAAATAAGAAACAAATTCTTTTTGACATGTCGTCATTACTTTCCAAATATGCTTTTATCTTTTTTATTCATCAGTTGGGTGGGAGGAGGAAAAGGGTAGGTGGGGGTAGGAAAAGAGAGAGGGAAGGAGGGAGGGAGGAAGGGAGGGAGGGAGGGAGGAAAGATGCTCTGTCATTCCAGTGCTGCTGAAGCGTTTTTATTGTTCTAAAAGGGCTTTGCATTTGTCAATATGTAAATAAGGAGAAGGGGACGACAGAGGATGAGATGGCTGGATGGCATCACTGACTCAACGGACATGAATCTGAGTGAACTCTGGGAGCTGGTGATGGACAGGGAGGCCTGGCGTGCTGGGATTCATGGGGTCGCAGAGTCGGACACGACTGAGTGACTGAACTGAACTGAACTGAAATACTAAATGGCATCAGTTATTGGCCAACATTATAAATCAAGAGAAATTTTCTTCACAATAATAAAAATCAATGACTTGTACTCAGTAATGTTATTTTAATGGCACTGCTGAGTAACACACGTAGGGGTAACGCTTCAACATCCAAGAATCAGTTACTAAATGTCTTGCAGATAGGAAATACTCCTTGGTTTCTTCATAAAGAACATGCATCCTTTCCCATACCTATTTCCATTACCACAATTTACCAATAAATGTTTTTCACACTTTCCTGGAGGCTTCCCAGGTTGGCACTACCTGCCTGCCAATGCAGGAGATGTAAGAGATCGGGTTTGATCCCTGGGTCGGGAAGATCCCCTGGAGGAGGACATGGCAATCCACTCCAGTATTCTTGCCTGGAGAACCCCATGGACACGGAAGCCAGGTGGGCTAGTCCGGAGGGCTGCACGGAGTCAGACTCGACTGAAGCAACTTAACACGCATGCACACACACTTTCTTGCTGGAGGATTCTGATACTGGTGTGTTTTTCTTCTCCTCTTATACTCTGCTTTCACCCCAATTATGTTTGACATTCTGGTTAGTAATAAGCCGGTGAGCTCCCAATGGCCAGATCACGCGGGCACTTTCAGCCCTTTATTTTGCTGCGTAACTCTGTGTCTGACACTGCCGATCATTCCTTCTTCCTTGAAACCTGCCACTTGCTTTGCTTCCCTGACTCACACATCCAACTTGCTGGGCATCTTGACTTGAATGTCTCAGAGGCACTTCGAACTATGCTGCAAGCTATTAATTTCCTCCAAATACGCTCCTGCCTCTGTTCCTTTTCTCGCTCTCTCAGTTGTTAGTGGCACCAGCTGTCTAGGAACCTTCCTCGAACATTGAAAGGGCAGTTTTTGTATTAATAATCCCAAGGGCAAGGACTAGTCTACATTTATTATCGAACACAATATTGAATATTTTTGTTTAAATATTTTTGAATATTTTTGTAGAAACACTTGCTCCCTATTTTGGTCATAGGAAGTTTATAAACAATAACCATAGTGACAATTAACTGCTATGACACCCATGACCCAACTCTAATGAATTCAACCTGTACAAACGGTTTATGGAACAGAGATGAAGAACCATCTTCCCTATAAATGGACTTTGAGTAAAATGTAAACTTGAGAGTGGTTCTCAAACTTTTTGGCATCTCTCCTTCATCCAGAAGGGACAGGTTACCCAGTCCAGTGTTCTTGGGCTTCCCTTGTGGCTCAGCTGGTAAAGAACCCACCGATAATGTGGGAGACCTGGGTTCAATCCCTGGGTGGGGAAGATCCCCTGGAGAAGGGAAAGGCTACCCACTCCAGTACTCTGACCTGGAGAATTCCATGGACTGTATAGTCCATGGGGTTGCAAAGAGTCAGACACAACTGAGCGACCTTCACTTTCACTCACTTCACCCAGAAAGCCTTCTCTTCCAGCTCAGGTAGGTGGCTGGTCTCTGAGCCCACCTGGCAGTCACTACTTGCTCAACAGAGTCATAATTACTCAACTGCACTGGTCTGAGTGCTAACACATCACCCTCCTGACTGGGCCTTCAGCTTCCTCTGGGTGAAGCCCTGACTTGTTCATTGTACATCCCTCCTCAGTAATGAATGGGAAAAATTCATGTTTATTACTCATTGAAAATGCATGAGTGCCCTTCTCCCACCCAACCATACATCACAGTGTTGGAAAAGACACTTGCTACCCATTTCTTTTCATCTCCTACTGAAAAGACATATCATCATTTGATCAAGGGCACATTTTTCTTTATTTCTTTCAATACTTAGCCATGGTCAAGTAGCATATTTTTAACCATAAATATTCCCCATGAATAAAGCAGTGAGTGGACTGGCATTGGGGGCAACCTCTCTTATCGCCCAGGAAAGCCTCCCCCTCCCTTCCTGTAATTCGGCTTATGCTTTGTCTACAGTCATCCACACACACATTTCCCAATCTACTCATGGCTTGAAAGTCACCTTTACTACAACAAACAAAAATCTCTTCTCCTGGAACATGTATTCTCTGTAAAAGAGTCACTGATCATTTTTCATTACCACACATATGTCAAGAGCTGATTCATATAGGAAATAGCAATTTTCTTCCCATTGTAGTGAAGATATATCTTAGTTCATATATCCAAGAGTCAATGACTCAGACATCACTAGGCGTCTACCCAGGTCATTCAATAAAGGAATTTTGCCAAATTACCTTCTTCTTTCTCTCTGAGCATGATGCCATCATCATCTTCGTGGCTGGTTTTACAAACTTTTCTTCAACAGTGTAAGTCATACCTGTTTTTCCTATAGGGAGTGAGTGCACACTGAATGATGCTACTATGGTATAAGTGAATCTTGGAGAAGAGAGTATATGCAGGAGGCTGGACCACTGGGCTCAAACCCCAGCTGTGGGGTTCACTACTGGTGTGATTTCCAGCAAGGTACTCTGGCTATTCAGGTGGCTTGAGATCCCTTTCTTTTTAGATGAAAACAGTGATAGACACTCATTTACAGAGTTCTTGTAAAGATTCAGTTAATATATATAAAGGGCTCAGAATAGTGCCTGTCAGCCAGTAAAGATTAACTACTGTATCAGTAGGTGTCTTGGTTTTTTTTTTACACTTTAAGGGCAAAAGTAATCAATTTCATATGAGAGATAATTATTTTGCTTTTAGTCTGAGAAATCAAACACTTGATTGGTTTCTCAAAGAGGCTGGTGAGCTTTGTTTGAAAAGGATGTGAGAGCCCCACAGCTTCATGCTACTATTTGACAAAGTTTCACAATAAACAATATATCAAGAAAAAGGGCCAAGTGAATAACTACACCCGTACAGTCTAATTTTCAGATAATGATTCTATTCACACTTTTTCTCTGGCTGATTTACAAAATTATTCTACTCAGACCTATATTAATCTTTCAGATTACTTATAATTAATAGTAATGATATTATTCCCAGTTTCAGAATTTGCTGTTTTCATGACATAGTCATGCTTTAATGAACCACTTTTAACTCTTCACAAGATCTTTCGTATGTTTGGGGCTATAATATAATCCAACAATGGGAGTGCGTAAAATGCAAATTTAACAAATATAAGAACAAACAAATAATATTAATTGCTAATCAGAATAAACCAACCAGGCCAGTCTTTAAAATATACATTTTTTTAAGGATGAAATGATACATCACTGGAAATCATAATTAACGTGATAAAGATCAGTGTGTTTCATTCTTGAAAGTGCCTTAGCTCGAATCTCTAACCACGTGCAGAAAGACATTTCTAAGTCAACTGAGAATAAGCAACACAAACTACACATTAGGTTGTAGTCATGTGTAGGAATTATGGTTAATTTTATGTAGTTTATAATAGTATACTAAAATCCTTATCCGGTACTGGTATGTAAGGACAAAATGATAACATAACTTAGATTTCCTTTCAAAAACACCAGACCAAAACCACATAAAAACATGTGGTGAATTCTAGACAAAATGAGAGTAGTAAAGGATCAATCCTTGTTCAAGCTAAGAGATGGGGATACTACTCTTCCTACTTTTGTGAATATTTGCTATTTTTCACAACAAAAATGTCAAAAAGAAAAAGGAAATACACCTTTTATCAAGCTTTATTAAAAAAGTGACTGCTCACTAGACCCTCCAAATGCAACACATTCCAGAAATGAGAAATAGTATGTTTAACATTCCATGATCAAAATTAAGTAAAACTAAAAATTAATTAATTCCAGACATCCTGGAATGTGAAGTCAAGTGGGCCTTAGGAACCATCACTACGAACAAAGCTANGTGGTCTGCGGACCAACAGCCCCCTCTGCCTCGGGGTGTCCGTTCATTCTCACATCCTCCGTGGGAAGCGGGTGAGAGCCTCTCCCCTCCCCACCCGGGAAGCCAGTGTGCTCAGCGGCTTTGAGGAGCTGTGCCCACCTCAGCACCCCCTTATACAGGACGGCCCCACTTACTGAGGATGATGACGAGCCCCACGATGAAGGCCAGGGCGGCGAAGATCAGGCCCCCATTGCGGACGGTCTCGTAGTCTGGGGAAGGAGAGGGCGGGGAGGTGGGATGGGTGACCCAGACCCTTCCCCCAGCCCCACAGTAACAACTCGGAAGCTGGGGCACATGACCCGGGGCTGGGAGAGGCCAGGAACTGTGATCACGCAGGAAGGGTGGGAGGAGGGGCCCGCCAGACTCACCGTAGTAGAATGGGTCCTCGTTCTCCTTGGGGCTGCCACCTGAGAAGAGAGCCAGTGGGGGGTGGGGGTGAGCCACAGAAACAGGGGGACTCCCGTGCTTGCAGTCCCAGCACCCCCAGAGGTTCAGGGGGGCCAGGGGAAGCTGCTGGAGGGACATCCCAGGAGCAGGGGCTGGTTACGCCACTGCGGGTGACACTATCTGCCCTTGGTGGCTCCTGACGGTCGGCTTGGGACCCACCACTGAGCCTCCAAAGTAGGGACCCACCGTGCCTGGGGGTGGGGTGGGGCTGGCACTTCTGGGAGGCTACAGAAGCATCTTCCATAAGCCTCAGCAGCAACCTCTCTCCATATGACTAATCAGCCACAAGGTATTGGGTTTTTCCATAACATCTTACAGAAAAATCCGAACAAACTTTTGGGGCAACCAATACTTGGTGAATATTTGTGAAGTGAACCAATGAATAAATAAATAGAACCTTAACGTTCACTGAACAGGAGGAAACCAAGGCCCAGTCTGAAGACTTCTCTAAAGTTCCAGTAAAAGCTGGAGGCAGAAATGAGTCTTGGACCCCTGTGTCTAGATCCTTCTATCCTACATTGCTATCCTTAGGGAGAGCAAATTTATTTCAGAAACAGTATATTGGCATGTGGCAGACTGAGGCTAACAAAGCAGTAGCTCATTTAACCATCGTAACAATCCTGTGAGGCATTAATAGTCTTCCAATATCATCCCTGAGACGATGGAGGCACAGCAGGGTTAAGCAACTCACTCAGAGTCACACAGCTAGAGAACGGCAGAGTTGGGAATGAACCCAGGCCATTGGTTGTTAACAATCGAGGTGCTTCACCCCTTTGCTGTGCTGCCTCTCACATGGTCAGGAGGAAGGAGACATTTCAAGATGGGTGGTCCCGTCCAGTCTGCAGCCTCCAGCACAGATCACGGCTCTGCCCTTCCGCCCTGTAAACTGAGCGCGCCTGCTGGAGGGCAGCTGGAGGGCACCCGGCCAGAGCTTTTCTGTCATGTCTAGTGGTGGCCCCTCTCCTCTGCCCTGCTTGAGCCCCTTCTTGGCACTAGGGAAGCAGTGCTCAAGGTCAAAGGAACGCGCCGGTCCTCACCTCCCAGGCTGTGCTGGACTGGGCCCTGGGCGGAGGGGTCCGGTGAGCCCAGCTCACCTCCTGGGCCAGGAGAGTTTGGGCTAGGAGGGTCCACTGAGGGGCCTGAGGGGCCCCAGGCACCTGTCTCCATGCAGAAGGCCTCTGAGGTTGTCTCCCAGTTTCAGTTCAAGTCTTGTTCAAGGTCACACGGGCGTTAGTGTCAGAGCCGTGATGGGACTAACCACGCCCCTTGCCGCTCCAGGAAACTGCCTCCTCCCTGACACCTTGTCTTGAGCCACTGGGAGAGCCCACTCCACCCAGAGACCTCAGCTTTTCTAGCTCTGGCTCAAAGACCACCACAGTCCACAACGGGCCCACTAGATTCCAGACCCGATCACCCTTGTTCGCAGGATGCCTTCTAGGCATGTGTCCTGAACCTGGGGGCTCTCGCCCTAAAGCCAGGCTGCGAAGGCTGACCGGGGGGCCCACTGCTGCCCCACCTCACCCCCACCTGCCTCCTGCTCTCGGTTTAGTCCAGAAGATGCACACTCACCAAGCCCCATGCCCCAGCACCTCCTACTTGGCACCCATGTTTCCACCATTCAAGCTAGATTGCTTTGGCGTTAAGGTGGGATCCTCTTTTAAAAGCAGATTTTCTTAGAGAGGAGGCTGGCTGGCACACACGGTATGAGAGAGGGGTGCTGGGTGCTCTGGAAGGCAGGGTACCTGGAGACGGAAGAGGGGGTCCTGTTCACCCTCCAAAGATGGTCCAAGCACCTCCTGCTTCACATACACGCATGCACACACACACGCACACACACGCACTCACCGTCATCTGTCAACTCTGCCATTTCCCCCACAGACCAGGCCCGTGCCCNGGGTACCTGGAGACGGAAGAGGGGGTCCTGTTCACCCTCCAAAGATGGTCCAAGCACCTCCTGCTTCACATACACGCATGCACACACACACGCACACACACGCACTCACCGTCATCTGTCAACTCTGCCATTTCCCCCACAGACCAGGCCCGTGCCCGCTGCCCTCTTCCCGCGGCCTCTGCTTCGGGGAGACTGCCCGGCTGTGGGGTGGCCAGAGATGGGGTGGGGGCATTAAACATTAACAGTGCCAGGTAATGTTTACCCTGGTCACAAGAAAAGCCGGGGTGTGGGCAGCAGGGCTCCTGCTGGGGTGTGAGGAGGTGCAGGGGCAGCGGGGGCAGGCAGGAGCTGGCCGCCTTTCCAAACCCTCCCAGAGGAAATTTCCAGAGAGAAGAGCCACGCGTCCAGCCGCCAGGTGGAGAAGCCACAGCTCGGGCCAGGACAGTAGGGAAGCGGGGGTTTTGAAATGCATTCAGCGTGTACTACAGCTTGCGGGGGACAAGGTCAGGGGTCCCAAGGAGGCCCTCGACCCCAGCAGCCGCCCACGTCTCCCACCACTGTGCAGGCTGCTGGTGAGGCTGGCGCCTGGCATTCGGGGCTTTCTTGAGGTGATCCCAGGGTGCCCAGCCCCTCAACCCACCCGAGCCCCCACCCCGCCCCCCGGTGCACTGCGCGCGCTTCCAGGCCTTCATGCCCGGGAACGCCCTTTCCTTTGTACCTTTTTCCTCCATCCAGGCCACATTTAACAGCTCGCACCCCGGTCAGAAGGGCTCCAGTCATCCGTCACTAAGCCCTCTGTGCCCGCAGCCTCTGGCACGTCCTTCTCCAGCCATGAAGCCCAGCTTCCATGCCAGTCCCCACGTTACACCACAGGCTCCTTGGGGAAGGGGCCAAGCCAGACCACGGAGAGAATGCCTTGCTTTTATGATTTGAAAAGCATGTTTCTGTCATATCCTGGTACTTTGTGTCATTTCCCCATTTTATATATGAGGCATCTGAGGCACAGAGAGGATATGGCCCTGGTTCAAGGGCACACAGCTGGTGAGAGGCAAGGTGAAAACTGACAGGCAGGCCCTTGCTTTGGGAGACAGGGACTCCTTCTCCCTCACTGTGGCCCCATTCACGTTGGGGACCCTGGTGCTAGGTCCTCCATGGATGCTCATATTCCTGGCTGAGTTCTAATCAATCAGTCTGGCTTCCAGAAGAGGCTGATGCTCAATTGTAGCTAAAAGGCCAGGTTAGAGGTCGTTGTCCACCAAGGACAGGTTACTCCTTCAAAAGGACTTCATCTGTTAATCCTCTTGGAGCAGTGACAGGGGATCAAGGTTTGAGTTCACTTCCTGGCTCCTCCACTTGCTAAGTATGTGGCCCCTGTTAAATTACTTAATCTCTGTTTCCCTCAGTTTACTCATCTGTAAAATGGGTTGTTGTGAGGAGAACGTGAGATAATGCAGTGAAGGGCACGGTTGGGGGGAGGGGCCTGGTACACAGTAAGTGTCATTATTGTTAACTGTTATACACTGTCACATCAAGAAAGCCACCCACTTTCCAGCAAAATGAACATGGGGGTGAGATGGAAAGACAGACTGTCACGGCCTGCAGACCAGAAGCTGAGACACCCATTCATTTCTTCGGCTTCCAAGGCCAAGTGATGGAAATTCATGAAAACACAATGGAGCTGACATTTGGCAGGCACATGGCACCCCACTCCAGCACTCTTGCCTGGAAAATCCCATGGACGGAGGAGCCTGGTGGGCTGCAGTCCACGGGGTCGCTAAGAGTCAGACACGACTGAGCTACTTCACNAATGAACCCAGGTCTTCTGCATTGCAGGCAGATTCCTTACCAGCTGAGCCACAAGGGAAGCCCATACTGTCTTTGAGATTGCATCAATTTTGCTATGATCTCATATGGCACCCCACTCCGGTACTCTTGCCTGGAAAATCCCACGGATGGAGCCTGGTGGGCTGCAGTCCATGGGGTCACGAAAAGTCAGACATGACTTCACTTTCACTTTTCACTTTCATGCATTGGAGAAGGAAATGGCAACCCACTCCAGTGTTCTTGCCTGGAGAATCCCAGGGACGGGGGAGCCTGGTGGGCTGCCGTCTATGGGGTCGCACAGAGTCGGACACGACTGAAGCGACTCAGCAGCAGCAGCAACACCATCCTCTAATTAGGAAGCTACCAGATGAGCAAAACTAAAATTCTGAGAGACAAGACTCAGTGGACTGCTACTCAGCCATAAAAAAGAATGAAATAATGCCATCTGCAACGACATGGATGAACATGAGGCTGTCACACTGAGTAAAGTTACTCAGATAAAGACAAATCTATGACATTGCTTATTGCTGTCGTTTAGTTGCTAAGTTGTGTCCAACTCTTTGCAACCCCATGGACTGCAGCCTGCCAGTCTCCTCTGTCCATGGGATTTTCCAGGCAAGAATACTGGAGTGGGTTGCCATTTCCTTTCTGCAAGGGATCTCCCCGACCCAGGGATTGAACCCGTGTTTCCTGCCTTGCAGGTGGGTTCTTTACTGCTCAGCCATCAGGGAAACCTGACATTGCTCATAGGTGGAATCCAAATAAAAATGGTATAAACTTATCTACAAAACAGAAACAAGCCACAGATGTAGAAAACAAACTCATGGTTTCCAGGAGGTAGGGAGGCACGGGGGAGCCTGGAGGGACAGGGAGCCTGGAGGGATGGGGGAGCCTGGTGGGCTGCCGACTATGGGGTCACAGAGTCGGACTCGACTGAAGCGACTTAGCAGCAGCAGGGAGGGAGGGATAAACCTGGAAACTGGACTGATATATACACATTACTATATATAAAACAGATAACTAGTAATGACCTACGGTATAGCACTTTGAGAGTGATAGGGTTATTACTAATGTTTATAACAGACAACAGTCATCAACCAGGTGGGTTCCAATCACACTGAGAGGTATGGTCATCCTGGTTTAGAGTCAAAGCCTGAATCTGGTCAATCTCTTAGCTAGGTATAAAGAAAAAACACAAAGCGTCAGATCTGTGACAACAAACCATCCCCCTGGATAAGCACTGAAGATCAAAAGCAAGGATCTGGGTATATACAGAACAGATGTGGGAAAATAACCTACTATGGCAGATGAAAAACAGATTCAACTTGCAAATTTACAAGCTGTCTTAAGAAAGATAACAGAAGGGAGTAAAGGCAATATTAAAAAAAAATTAACAGAAGAAAAAACTGTTTTAAGATGAAACAGAATTTTAAGATTCCACTCCAAAAGTTTTTTTCTGAGTTCTAGGCAAAATAAATGAACAAGACCAACACTTAGAAACATCTTGGCAATTGGGAGGGAAGAAAAACTTTTATAGTTTGCACATGATATAATCTTTTACCCAGAAAAATGAATAGAATCAATAAATGTGAATCAAGAAAGGCTTCATTTTGGATACAGATAAACTAACATAAGCCAAATCCAATGGACACAGGAGCCTGTATGGCTACAGATCATGGGGTCGCAAAGTATTGGACATGACTTAGCCACTGAGCATGCAAGCACACGCACGCAAGTCAATACTCTTTCTTTATACCAACACTGCCATGTAGCAAATCTAATAAAAACACAATAATAAAATCCCAACAGCTCCAAAAATAATAAAGTATCTAGGAATTTACCATGAAGTCATAAGGTCCCTCTTAAGTCTAAAAGTCAATAAAATGATGTAAATAAGCCTATTCTATACTCTTAAGATGATTTAATATTATAAAATGTTAATCCTTTCAAATTAATCTATAAATTCAATGCAACCCTAATAAACAGTATTGCTGAATTTCATGAACTCAATAAACACACATTAAAACTCATATTACAGAATAAAGGTCTATGTATACAATAATCAACCTCAATAAAGAGTAGAAAAAAAAAAGAGTATAGAAGACAGACTTATCATACACTAAGACATATGACAATAAAAACTGTGTGTCATTTAGTGTAATGAGAGGCAGATATAAAAATGGAACCCCACACAGTGCTCAGACACAGAATACATGTAATATATATGTACATAAAAAAACTTCATACACAAGAAAAGTGGCACCACAAATTAATAGGAAAATAACAGATTACTTAGTAGGTGACACCGAGAAAACTTGCTCGTCATATAGGAGAACGTGAAACTGCATTCCTTTAGAGAACCACACACACAGGTGGATTTTGAATGGATTAAAGACCTAAATATGAAAGGTGGAACTATACAGTTCATAGAAGAACACACAAGAGAGTATCTTTGTGACCTGGAGACAAGGCAAGCCCTCTTAAACAAAATTCCAAAACAAAGCATAAGGCAAAAAAGTTGAAGATTTTCAATTATGTCAAAATTAAGGATTCTCTTCAACAAAGCATATCAGAAAATTCAATAGAACCTACAGTAGGAGAATATAATGTCTGAAGTGAAAGAGAGACTAATGTCTAAAACAGTCCAGGAATTCCTGCTCATCAACAAACAATGATACTAACTCCAGAAGAAAAGTGGATGAAAGATATGAACGGGCAGTTTACAGGAAACCCCCAAAAGCAAACAAGCATTTAATTAGATGCTCAAGTTTAATGGTAATCAGAGAAAGAGGAAATATAATAAAACAGCGAGATCTCATTATACTTATTAGTCTGGCAAAATCTAGGTACCTGGATGACACTGAAAATGATGTGGGTACATAGTAACCTCTACATGCAAACTGGTGATGTGCAAACTGGCAGGGATCCTGGAGAGGAACAGCCAGGTCTACACATGCCCAACGACCCAGCCGCCCTTCCCTTGATGGATGCTCCATTCTCACGGAGGGATGTGAATTCTTTTCGTATGCATGTTTCAGTTTTTACATTAAAAGGCTTCATACAGAAGGTATGGAAATGAGTAAGGGGGATAAAAAGAAATACCTGAGTGAGCGAATGGAATGAAAAGGGACCCTGTACAGATCAGTGATGACAGGTACCCTGATCTTAGGAGCAGTGCTAAGTCAGCATTACACGCTTCAGTCAAGGGCTGGTGGCGGGTCATGATGAATGAGACAGCTGGTTTCAAACGAGTTGGTCAAGCTTTCGAATGACAAGACAGAAAAAAGTCCTCTATGCAGTTAAGATGAGGGTAACAATCCAATTAACCGCAAGACAAAAATCAGATTACTTTGGACATCTCTCTGATTCTGAATATCAGAAGACAAAATATCTTTGGCATTTGGAGGATATAACTGATTCTTGTGGCTGTGTACTAGAGAAACCAAGACAACATTGTAAAGCAATTATCTTCCAGATTAAAAATAAATGTAAAAAGATATTTTAAAAAATTGAACTCACACAGGTAAGTTCTCCTTGTGAAAGGCAACAGAAAACTCTAAGAGATGCATAGACGCAAAAAAAATACATCATTGCGAACATTTCTTGAATCAAAGAAAGCATTCAACTCATTTTTAAGAACATAAAATCAAAGCCTTATCCACATATAGAAAATGTAAGATTACCTTTTGTAGAAAGAGGACAATCCTTACAAGCATCTGAGCACGGAGCTCTTCTAAGGTAAACAATGTTCGGGGTGTTCGAATGAAAATTTTGGTCTTCCCATAAGCCACATCATCCTGAAAGCCACAGTATTCGACCAGTTTCTTGACAGCCTCTTTGTCTGAGGGGAGGTCATGGTTGGGCCAGGTGAATTCAGAGATCATTTTGTACCTTGATGGTGAGGGGAGGGGGGAAGCAAACCAGGACATGGATTAAGGGAGAAAAACCATGTGGTATCAATAGATGCAGAAAAGCTATTCAATAAAATTCATGCTTCATAGAAAGGAAAAAAGAAAAACTTCTTAGCAAACTCAGAATAGAGATGAATTTCATTAGCCTCATAAGAGACACAGAAAAAGCCCTCAATAAAACATAACACTCCTTTAGGATAATAAATCTTACTAAACCAGGGTTAGAAGGGTATTCCTTAATTTAATAAAAGCTATTTGCCAAAAACTTGCAGCAAATATTATCTGTAACATGGCAACCTTGGAAGCATTCTCTTTGCAAACAGAAACAAGACAAGGATGCCTCTATCATGGGTTTTTGAAAACATTACTTAAGAACAACATGACTCGTTTCAAAGGACATCAACCAGATCTTCAGATAAACTATCATCAGTAGAAGAAAACTAAGCTGTGTTTTGCACGTAAGGTTAATACACAAAAACCATTTGCAGTTCTACATACGAGTAGCCACCAGTTCCTCAATATGCGGGCCTCATAAGTTAGTTCACCACACACCAGCTTCTTGGTGACGGTGATCACGAGCAAGACAGAAGTCAAAATCTCAGCCTTGCGTAACCTAATCTCACAAGCAACATTCCATCACTGTTGCCATATTCCATTTTGCTAGAAGCAGTTCACGAGGGGCAGCCCACTGTCCTGGGAAAAGGATAAGGCAGGCATGAATACCAGGAGGCGGGGATCACTGGGGAATCCTGGAAGGCTGCCTAGCACACTGCTTTCCCCCTACCCTTGGTGCAAAGTTGTTTACATGGAGTCACATTTAGTATGTTTTTCACACATTGCATCTGAATTTTAAGTCTCAGTGAAAGAGGTTCTCCTCACACTTAGATTACAGGGTAATTCACTTAGGGGTTCTTCTAGGACCTATATGTTTCCATTTTTTACATTTGGAGCTCTGATTCATTTGTAATTTATCTTGGAATATGGAATGGATCAAACTTTACTTCTGAAAAAACTCTTTTCCCAATATTATTTACTAAAAAGTCGGTCTTTCTCCCTCTGAGTTAATACGCCATTTTATCATATGCTAAATTTTCATATGTACTTTAATTCATTTCTTGGCTTTTTGGTCTGTTTCACTGCTCTCTCTGCCCATCAGTACCACATGGTTTTAGTTATAGATGTTATATTTTAATATCCAGTGGTCTTTTCTCTTTCTTTTCCTTTTAAAGGTCTTTCTAGATATTCTTGGATGTTTATTTTTCTATATGAACTTTAAGGAAAAACAATCACAAAACAAATCCTTGCGGGTATTTTTTTGGGTTCCCACGTGTTAAATTTGGCTATGATGTCCAGTTGTCCCACTCAAGAACCAGGGATTGGTTCAAGGCTACTTTTGCGCCTTCCAGGACTCTTCATATTTTCCTCCTAGGAATTTACCCATTTCTGGTTAAGATAATATGTATCTAAGGGGCATATTTCTTGATATTTCTCTCTTTTCCTAGTTTCTATCTCAGGTTCCGTGGCAGCATGCTCTTCCTGGATTCCTTCTGTCTTTGGATATTTCTTCTCAATCTCATTTCTGGCTACTGTTCTTCACTACTGGACCTCGAAACGGTGGAGTGCCCCGGGGCTCATATCAAGCCCTTGTCTCTCTACGTACAACCTCCCACATCACCTCATCTATTCCGTCCACTTCATTTTTCAACTCAAGCAATTATTATCCCAAGCCCAGTTCTCGATTCTGAATTTCACACTCACGTATCCAGGGCCTAAATAGACCTTCAGGCATTTTTAATTCCTCTTTCAGCCCTTCCAACTGCAAAGTCATTGGTTACCAAAGTCAGAATCCTGGGAATCGCATTTGATTCCTGCTCTTCTCTATCATTCCTTCTCATTCATCATCGAGACTATTGATTCTACTCCCAAAACATGTTTAAAATTCAGCTACTCTCATCTTCGCTGCCACAATCCTAAGAAAAACCACTACAACAGACTCCTAAACTGTTACAGCATCTATTCCGTCCACTTCATTTTTCAACTCAAGCAATTATTATCCCAAGCCCAGTTCTCGATTCTGAATTTCACACTCACGTATCCAGGGCCTAAATAGACCTTCAGGCATTTTAAATTCCTCTTTCAGCCCTTCCAACTGCAAAGTCATTAGTTACCAAAGTCAGAATCCTGGGAATCGCATTTGATTCCTGCTCTTCTCTATCATTCCTTCTCATTCATCATCGAGACTATTGATTCTACTCCCAAAACATGTTTAAAATTCAGCTACTCTCATTTTCGCTGCCACAATCCTAAGAAAAACCACTACAACAGACTCCTAAACTGTTTCCCATTTCTTCTTCAATCCACTCTGCATATTCAGCAGTCAGAGCAGTACCCCAAAGCCTCACAACATTTTTATCTTTTACTGCTCTCCTGCTTTCTGCTCTGCTCCAATGACCTTGGCCTTCTTCAGGGTCTTGGTGCTGTGGTTGCCTCTTTCTTACTTTGAGGCTTTGTATGTGCTGTTCCACTGCCTGGAATACTTTTTTTTAAAAAATGGAAATCCTGATTAGTCTTTCGGACTCTGTGGGAGAGGGAGAGGGTGGGATGATTTGGGAGAATGGCACTGAAACATGTATAATATCATATATGAAATGAATCGCCAGTCCAGGTTCGATGCATGATACTGGATGCTTGGGGCTGGTGCACTGGGATGACCCAGAGGGATGTACGGAGAGGGAGGAGGGAGGGGGGTTCAGGATGGGGAACACGTGTACACCCGTGGCAGATTCATGTTGATGTATGGCAAACCCAGTACAATATTGTAAAGTAATTAGCCTCCAATTAAAATAAATTCATATTAAAAATGTGTTTATCTCTTTGGCTGCGTGAGGGCTTAGTTGGGACATGCAGGATCTTCCATTTTAGTTGCAGCATGTGAAGTCTTCGCTGCACCATGTGGGATCTAGTTCCCTAACCAAGGATTGAACCTGGGCCCCCTGCATTGGTCTAGTCTTAGCCAGTGGGCCATCAGGGAAGTTCCCTGGGATGTTTTTTTTTTTTTTTTAAAAAAGCTACTCTTTGAAAGGTGGAGACTTCTCATCTTCTAGTCTTTTTTGCTTTTCCTTCATCAACCATCATCCCCATTATTCCTAAAACAACCAGTTGTGTTTCTTTTCCTCACACCATTCATCTCAGTCTATAATCATACTGATTTGTGGGTCTGTCTGTTGAATGTCCGTCTACAGGTACCACAAAGGTGGAGATTTCGTTTTGTTCCTCACTATATGCCACGTGCCTATCGTGTTGTATGCCACACAGTGAGGAGAGAGATATGTGTTGAATAAAAGAATGGAAGAAAATACATTTAAAAGTCTAGTCACTTGCCAGAGAGAGACAGAAACGGAAGAGTTCTGATACAAAGAGAGAGGCAACGATGTGCAATATCCCATGGAAAAAGGAAATAAAATTCAAAAGCTTGCAAATTAATTCTGAAACTGAATAAGAGTCAACAGGCAGTAATGGTGTGTGCTAAAAGTTTTAGGCATTCTGCAGGAACTAGAAGAAATCGTACAGCCACACTGCTCAGCTAACACGTCAGGGTAACGGCCCTTCCTCTCTTTGCTATGGTTAAGGGCACAACCCCAGTTCTCCAGCAAACCAGCATCCTGAACTTGCAAATTAAAAAGCTGAACTCATCTGCTTTCTGACAACTAGGTTTTAACCTCCCTGGAAGACTTTAGCAGCTTCTAAGGTTATCAGTACCTTTAAAATCCTTCTCTCTCTCTTTTGATAAAAGAATGAAAGTGACAAGTAGAAGCATAGGCTCAAAGCTAGCTTACAAAAAAAATCTGCAGAATTTAAAAACACAAACTCACTGTGGAAATGTTACTTATTCTCCCACCAAGACTGAAAACATTCGTCCAGTGTCCTACACACTTTCCATCCTACCCCATACAGCACTGTTCATCTGTTCAATCAGTATATGTAAACATTATATTTATATGAAAATACATTATTTTCCCTGTCTTGTTAATTAACATTTCTATCCTTTCCATAAACAGCACAAGTCTTTACTTCTCTAAATTCCTCATTCCCAATTTATTTTTTGTTGCAAATGGTTACTACTGATATCCTTCCCCACCCCCTGCCCCCTCGTTATAATGGAAACCACTTGTATAGATTTCACAAGAAGTTGTACGGACTCATTTGTTCAATGTTATCTTTTTGCATTCCACATTTCCCTTCTGCACTTATATTCCTTTTTGCTAAAGTACACCCTTTCGAAGACTTTTCAGAGGAGTCTAGGGATAGTAAACTTTCTGAACTTACACATGTCAGGACATGTATTTTGGTTTCATTTTGCCCACACTCTCTTTTCCGGTCTGTGCTGGGTCTTCACTGCTGCACGTGGGTTTTCTCCAGCGGCCGGGAGTGGGGTCTGCGCCCCAGCTGCAGTGCCCGGGCTTCTCACTGTGGTGGTTTCTCTTGTTGCAGTGCACAGGCTTAGCTGCCTCACAGCATATAAAACCTTCCCGAACCTGGGATGGAGCCTGCGTCCCTTGCATTGGCAGGCAGACTCTTGACCACTGGACCACCAGGGAAGTTCCCTACCCACACTCGTGAACTTGGCATGGAATACAATTCTAAGTGTAAACTTCATTCCCTTTCACCGTGAAGATACTGCTCCTTTGTCTGTTTACACTAAATGTTGCTAATGAGGAGTCTGATGACAGTCTGAGTCTCATTTCCTCCTAGGTAGTTTGTCTTTCTTCTTGGGAAATCTAAGCATTTTTCATTATGCCTAGAGTTCTGAAAGGGAACATAACGTAAGTTCATTTTAAAAACTTGTACGTTTTACACTTGGTGTGTTCTTTCAGTCTGACCCCTGGACTCTTCTTTCCTTCTAATGCTCCTGCTAAATGGTTTTTGGCCCTCCTGGATCAAACTTACACTTGGTGTGACCTTTCTTTAGAACGTTCCATCTCTTTTTCTCTGTGATGAGGTCTGGGAGAAGTCTTCAGCTTGATATTTTAGCTCGATCTTCTAGCTAACTCATTTAAAAGAAGTTTAGTTTGAAAAAAAATTTTTTTTAATTATGGTAAATTTTATGGATAGTAAAATGCACACATTTAAATACACAATTCAGTAAGTTTTGAAAAATGTGTACACTCATGAAACTGACATGTCAATCAAGATGAACATCATCTACATAATCACAAAGAGCTCCCCCATTACCTTTCCCCCTTTCCAGCCAACTCTCAACCGAAAGCAAAGCACTGGTCTGATTTTTATCTGTTCATGAGTTTCACATAAATGGCAGCATAAAGTATGTACTCTCTGGTGACTCCTTTTCACATAATGTTTTATTCATCCATGCTGTTGTTGTAGTATCAGCTGTTCATTATCTCTTTTTTTTTTTTGGCCAAACTGCATGGCATGTGGGATCTTAGTTCCATGACCAGGGATTGAACCCATGCCCCCTGCATTGGAAGAGTGGAATCTTAACCATTGGACCACCAGGGAAGTCCCTGTTCATTCTCTTTAATGCTGACTTGTAACCATATTTAAAAGAAGTTTAGTTTGAAAAAAAATTTTTTTTAATTATGGTAAATTTTATGGATAGTAAAATGCACACATTTAAATACACAATTCAGTAAGTTTTGAAAAATGTGTACACTCATGAAACTGACATGTCAATCAAGATGAACATCATCTACATAATCACAAAGAGCTCCCCCATTACCTTTCCCCCTTTCCAGCCAACTCTCAACCGAAAGCAAAGCACTGGTCTGATTTTTATCTGTTCATGAGTTTCACATAAATGGCAGCATAAAGTATGTACTCTCTGGTGACTCCTTTTCACATAATGTTTTATTCATCCATGCTGTTGTTGTAGTATCAGCTGTTCATTATCTCTTTTTTTTTTTTGGCCAAACTGCATGGCATGTGGGATCTTAGTTCCATGACCAGGGATTGAACCCATGCCCCCTGCATTGGAAGAGTGGAATCTTAACCATTGGACCACCAGGGAAGTCCCTGTTCATTCTCTTTAATGCTGACTTGTAACCACTGAATGATGACACTATAAATTGCTGACTCATTCTATCGATGGACAATTCACTCCAATTGTGCTTAATTTGGTTTTCATTTTCCAAATCCCTAATTGTTTCTTTTTAACAACAACCTGTTCTTGTTTTGAACTTCCTATTCCTACTTTAGGACCAAAACTCTCTCCTTTATCTCTCTGAGAATATGAATAGGCTTTTCACAAGGTCCTCTACTTCTTGCTCTCATTTCTTGGGGGTGAGGTTCTGCATTTGTTGAGCTTATTGGTTCTTTCTCATTGGTCTGGTCTTTCTCAGATGTTTGATTGTTATCTCATCTCCTACCCTAGATCCTTCTTCCTACATGTACGTCTTGGCCTTTGTTGGCCTCTTGTAAGGTGGCTACTTTTGCTTCCTGAATCTCGGCCAATATACCTATCATGTCTCCCTTGCAGTTGCTCAGGTGGTTATCTGTCCTGGCCATTACGGCAACCTCTCAGCGCTGCAGCTGGGGTAAACTCCAGACTGTAGCCGAGATGCCTCCTGAACGCCAGCTGAAGCCTCACAAGGCAGTCTTTCCTTAAATCTGTGACCTCAGCATACTTCTGCCTCATACTGTGTTTAGGAGTGATTCACATCTTTAAGGCTCACTGAGCATCCCTCCTTTGAGTTCATAGTGGGGCTGTGCATTTACTTGGCTTTAAGTACACATATTTTATATCACTGGGGGATGTTCTGGAGTGGGAATGGGAGATTTAAGATTGTACTCCCAAGACTATCATATCTGAAATTCATAAGTTCTTTTTAACCTTTTCTATTTTTACATGAGTATTAGAAAATATAATCCAATCCTTTGTAGCATGTCTTCTATGCCAAAAAAATACACCAAGCATCTTGAGTTGAAAGTAAAATAAGTATAGCAACAGAATAAAAGTGAGTAAGGATATGCACTTGCAAAATTCCTTGTCCCCGCCGAATCAAGCTTGCTTCTTCTCTTACTTCAACTACTCTCCATGGCTTCCTCTTTGTCTCATGATACTTTTTAGTCAGATAAATATACATTTTAGATAAATAATTCTTTCAGTTCAGCCCCATCCTATAGCTGCCCATTCCCACCCTGTCTTTCTAATACTTGACTTCTGCTGATCTTAAATAGGTGACAACACAAAAATAAATACTACCATCGAGTACTTGCTAGAATTCTGAGTAATGACAAGGGATGAGTAATCTTCCAATTAACATCATTTGACACTGAAACCAAGACAGAATGAACACATTCCTACTCTACAGCCTCAATAAAAAAGAAAAATCAAATTTAAAGAACAGCATGATCTCAATAAAGAAAATGATCAGTTTTGAGCATGACTTTCTGATCAATAGAAAATTATCTCATTTTTCTAGGCTATTATGCTATAAAGTTTTATTCATTCCAAGAGTCTCCAATTAGCATGAATCTCTTTCACTTCTGCAGACAAGTAGCTGAACACTGGTGGAGAACAAAAGCTGATGCTGAGGGGGGGCACGGTGTCTCACTATACACTTACAATCTCACACCTCAAATAGGGGCTCAGGTCTTCCTGGTAGCAAAACCACTGGGAGAGAGTGGGAAAGCTCTCCCGCTCTCTAAAATGAGCATTTCTGTTTCCTTGTCAACCTCCTTCACCACCTCTCTTGGTCCTCACTCTCAAGCTCACGACCTTGCCTCATACTTCAAGAAGAAATAGAAGTAATCAGATAGGAACACCTTCATTTGTGCATCAGTCGGCCTTCGAGGCTTCCTGCCTAGGTTTTCATATTCTCTGCCTTTTGTCCTGTTGCTAGGGGAGAAGGATCCCTGCTCCCATCTAAAGCTGACCAACCTTCCACTTGTGCTGGGATTTCATTCCTTGCCTTCTCAAGGAGGTTATTATTTCAGTTATCGCCCTCCCTTCTTTGGCTGGTCCCTTCTGCGTGGCTGGTTTCTCTCTGTTCTGAATCATCGCCACCTGCATTTTGAACATTTTCTAGAGTCTCCTTGACTTCACATTCCACTCTGGCTGCGGCTTCCATTTTTCTCTGTTCTCATTTACAATACACATCCTTGAGTTGTCCGTGGACATCCAACTCCTCACTTCACTTGCCCATCCTGCTCAAATGGGGCTCTGACCAGCTCTTTCTCCCTGACTTCTGTGCTGCCTGGTCTAATGGTTAAGCTTCTGCTTTTCTCTTACTTGATGGCATAGTAATATTTAATATAACTGTACTTTTCTTCTTGAAATGCCATCTTCTCTTGGCTTCCGTGACCTAACCCTCTTCTGATATTTCTTCTCTCATTGTTCACTTTTTCTCTTCTCTTAGCTGGTTCTTTCATGTCAGACCACAAACCTAAATGTTGGCATGGGCCTTCTTTTCTATCAAGTCCCAAGACTTTATATATAATGTATGTATCAGTAACTCCAAACTTTCTATTTCCAGCCTGGAAGTCTTCACAGAACTCCAGATTTATATGTCTAGTAGATTATTTCGTATTTCTACCTAGGCATTTAGAAGCCATTTCAGACCTAACATAGTCAAGAGATAAATCTTGATTCCATCTTTGCCCTAGTTCCATGTCCCCCTCTTCAAACTTCTCTTCCCCAATCTTTCTTATCTCAGAAAATGGTACCATGCTTATTCAGATGCTCAAGCCAAAATCTACATGTTACCCTTCATCCCTCTCTACTCCTCTCTCATTGAGTCAAGCCATCAGCAAGTCTTGTCCGCTTTCCCCCCAAACCTATCCTGAATCAGTCCATACTCTTGGATCTACAATAATTCCTTGTTCAAGGCACTCTCATTGAGCTGCCTCTCCTGGATTCCTGCAATAGCATCTCTAAATGTCTCCTTGCTTCCTATTCACACAGCAGCCACAGTGATCTCTTAAAATATCCACAAGATTATGTGGCTCCTTGCATAAAATCCACCAATGGTTTTCCACCACACTTGGCCAAAATCTAAACTGTTTAGTCTGGATGACAACATGCAACATGATCTGGCCCCCATCCCTCTCTCTGATCTCAACCACTGCCCTGTTGCTCAGCATCCTCCAACCATACTGGATGATGGTTGGTACCTAAAACACGACATTTATTTCTGCAAGAGAGACTTTTCTCCACTCTTTCCTCTGCCTCACCTGCTCTTTTCCTTTGATCTTTGTATGGCTGACTCCTTACATTCATTACTATCTACTTAGAGACTCCTCACCAACCAGTATTTTATGTGTTTGTTTATTCATTTATATTTTTGTGAAATCTGTAGTCTACAACATAGGAAATGTTGAATAAATATTTTAAAATAAATGAAAAGATGGGATTTAAGACATTATTTTTAAGATCCCACGTGTCAACTAGCATTACTGTTACCAATAATAAATAACAATAGCAATGACACCTTATATTGAGTGATTACTATATGCCAGGTTCCCATGCTAGGTGTTTTATTTTATATATGTTATCTCATTTCACCCCCAGCAGCCTTACCAAGTGATTACTATTATTATTCCCATTTAAAAAATTAATTTTCTCCATTCTACACATAGGAAACAGGGCAACTGGAAAGTTATATGCTTTTCCCAAGGTCAAAAATCCCAGTCAAAGCCAGGATTCAATCAGGTAGACTAATTTCAGGGCCTCCATGATGATCTACTTATTATCTTTTTATTATTATAGATACTAATATCAGTAATGATAAGCAGCATTAACTGAACATCTACTATGTGCCAGGCACCTAGGCTTTTCACTTTGGTTAATTTAATTCTCACAACAAAAGCCTTATAAGGTAGCGTTACTATACTCATTTCCCAAATGCAGAAACAAAGAAGTTAAATTTCTAGCTCCAGGTCATGCAACAAATGTTTGGTATAGCCAGGATTCCAACCCACCTCNAACATCTACTATGTGCCAGGCACCTAGGCTTTTCACTTTGGTTAATTTAATTCTCACAACAAAAGCCTTATAAGGTAGCGTTACTATACTCATTTCCCAAATGCAGAAACAAAGAAGTTAAATTTCTAGCTCCAGGTCATGCAACAAATGTTTGGTATAGCCAGGATTCCAACTCACCTCTGACTCTAAATCCTTGTTTTTTCTCCTATACTACATGCTTATATTTTCCCAATGAAGAATTCATTTTTTTCCCCATGGTCCATAAACCACAAACTCAAGGGGTCTCCTGCCAATTCTAGGAAAGTCTTTCACATCTGTAGTTTCCTCAACTCTTCTGTTCATTCAACAAATATTTAGACTGCCTGATGTGAGCTGATGCGTTAACATGGGGAGGACTCCATAAGTCTCAGTGTGCTATTGGGTTTCTTTGTTTCATCTATTCTCACCTGTGAAGAAACTTCTCGTAGGTCTGGCGGAAAGCAAAGCCTGCCCGACGCACCCTCACGTTTTCTAGGAGTCCAAGATACTCTACTTGATGCCGGCAGCGTTCATCATCAAAGATCTGTGGGGATTTCATGTCGTTGGGTTTGATGCAACGTACATAATATGGTTCCTAAAGAAATAAACCGGCAAACAGTAAGCTTCACTGGAGAAAAATCTCAGACTAAAGACACTAACATGAAAAGGAATGCATTTGAGTCAGTTCTAATGAGGTAGATGAACCTAGAGCCTATTATACAGAGTGAAGTAAGTCAGAAAGAGAAAAACAAATATCATATATTAATGCATATATATCTTCCCTGGTGGCTCAGAGGTTAAAGCGTCTGCCTCCAATGCAGGAGACCTGGGTTTGATCCCTGGGTCGGGAAGATCCCCTGGAGAAGGAAATGGCAACCCACTCCAGTATTCTTGCCTGGAGAATCCCATGGACGGAGGAGCCTGGTAGGCTACAGTCCACAGGGTTGCAAAGAGTTGGACAGGACTGAGTGACTTCACTTTCACTTTCTTTCAATGCATATATATGGAATCTAGAAAGATGGTACTGATGAGCCTCTTTGCAGGGCAGCAGTGGAGAGGCAGACAGACAGAACAGACTCATGGACACAGTAGGGGAAGGAGAGGGTGGGACAAATTGAGAGAGGAGCATGGAAACATACACATCACCATATGTAAAAGAGACAGCCAGTGGGAATTTGCTGTATGATGCAGGGAGCTCAAACCTGGTGCTCTGTGACAACCTAGAGGGGTGGGATGGGGAGGGAGGTGGGAAGGAGGTTCAGGAGGGAGGGGACATAGGTATACCTATGGCTGACTCATGTTGACGTATGGCAGAAACCAACACAATACTGTAAGGCAATTATCCTCCAATTAAAAATAAATACATAAAGACTATGACTAACATGTAATTAGTGTTAACTGTGTCAAATTAGGCTTTGTGACTCTAATTTCTCAGGCACAGACTTGTGAAAAATTCTTGCCTTTCCTTTCAGTTTAAGCTTGGAAGTTCTCAGGCATTCAGCTACATTTTTGTATTATTGTAGTTTAGGATTCATCAGGAAGAGCAGAAGTGGAATAAAACTAGTGTGTAAGTAACTGAGACAAGTAAACTTCAAGTCTTTGTGTATTTATAGAAACATGATTAAAAGTAACAGGAGCAATTTAATGGAAAGAGTCAGAAGCTGTGATAAAGACACACTGCAACGAAGAATGTAAAAGATTAGGCACAGCTCTGGCACATACAAGTGCTCGCTTCAGCTTTGAATCATTTCAGTCCTTCAAACTGGAATAGTTTCTCTGGAATATCAGTGCTTTTAGATGCTTAAATGGAGCAAAAGAAATCTAGACAAAGATTATATACAAAAATGGGCCTCCAGTTACTTCTAAAAATAGTTTGGCAAATATAATGTTTGGAACAAGATAAAAGTTAATCAGATATACAAGAAGCCAAGATAACATAAATTAGAAATAGCAAAACAGTATACAAAATAAAAAGATCTGCAGGGGTCCAGATGTTGGGATTAGCAGATAGAAATATCAAAACAACTATATTTAGCATGTTCAAGATGACAAAGGGCAATACTGAGAATGTTTTAAAGAACCAGAACTATAAAAAAGAACCAAACCAAAGAGAAGACCAAGGACTTAAAGATACAATAGGAGAAATTAAGAACTCAGTGGACCAGTCGAAGAGTCAATTGGAAAGAGCTCAAGAAAAAAATAGTAAACTAGAAGGAAAGTGAGAAGAAGTTTCCCCGAATGGATCATGGAGAGACAAAAGGACAGAAAATAAAGAAGAGAGGTTAAGAGGCATAGAAGACATGTAACAGTGAGATGCTTTAATTAACTGGAGTCCTAAGGAGAGGAGACAAAAGGGGCAGAAGCAATATTTGAAGAGCTAATAGTCAAAGACTGGGCCAAACTGATGGAAATCAATCAAGCTGTAACAAACTGAAAAAGTGCTACAAACTGCAAGCAAGATTAAAAAAAGTCTACACCTAGGCACATCAGTAAGACTTCTGAAAACCAAACAAGAGCAGCCAGAAGGAAAAAGACTTATTACCTAAAGGAGCAACAAACAGTCTAATAGCTGACTTCTCAAAAGAAACTATGGAATACAGAAGACAAGTGAATATTATGCTTGAAATGCTGGAAAGCTGCCAATGCAGAAGTTTACACCCTAGCAAATCAAACCGATTCTTCAAGAAGGAAAACACGTAACTATTTCCAGGTAAACAAAACCAGAGGATTTGTCAGCATCAGGCCTCATATACAACAGGAGAAAATTCAAGCAGAAGAAAAATGGCCCAAGATGGAGGTCAGAAAAGAAGGGATAAACGAGGAAATTTAAACAGATACTAACAGTACTTAGCAGTAGCAATGGTGATGGTGATGTCACCATCTTAGACTTAAAATTATTTATGAACATATTGTATATATTTACATATATACATAAATGAAATAAATATTTGTAAGTACATGACTAAAATAGCACGTAAGTTGGGAGGAAGACAAATGGAATTAAGATGTTTTAGGACCTTTCATTGTCCAGGAAGGAGGTAAAAGCACCAAATAATATTAGATTTTTATAATCAATAATGACACTGTAATAATTTGCATAACCACTGAAACAGTATTATGGTGTAAATCTTCCAAATTAATAAAGTCAATAAGTGTAGTAATAAAATATCATTGTGAGACTAGTGGTTGAAGAGTGGTACAAGGAAAGGATGTCTCCCTAGGTCTAAACATTCTGACTCAAAAGATTTACAGCCCACACTTGGCAGGAGTCTACTCAGAAGGACAAGAACATGGCTTGCCAGCAGGCAGGGTCAATCAAGGTCATGTGGCAGCCCACACAGCAGTCAGGTGACAGCTTAGGTCCAACGAGATGAGGTCCATATCAGACATGTAGGAAGTGTCCTCAGTTTAAAAGCCTCACACCCATAGGATTCAATATCTCTTATAGCAACTCTAAAGACACAGCTTCCAGGGTCCTTGAGAGGGACATGCCTAATACATGAGTCGCCACACTCAGGAAGCCAAAAGTATGACATTCCCACCAGACATTTCTCATTTTCCCAGTGCAGGTGCAATTTATCAATAGGGGTAATTTTTACCTTAAGTGATGTTGCCTAGTAATATGGTTGATACATGTCATGCTAGGTTTAACAGGGGAACAGAGCTAGAAATTTAACTGAGGATATCAAGCAGAAGGAATAGAATTTTGCTTATCTTTCACCCACAGTAATCAGTCAAAAAGGTTAGAAAGGGAAGAAAAAGAAATAGAAAAGAGACAAATAGAAAGCACCAAGGAGATGGTCAGTTTGTAAACAACATACAGTAGCTATGTTAAGAGTAAATGCAATAAATGATTTATTCAAAGGACAAAGATGGCCAGAATGAATGAAAAGCCAAAACTCACTCTGTATGCTATTTATGGGTCATACCTGAAGCATAAAGTCATGGAAAGACTGAAAGTTTTAAGGACAGACCATGCAAACCCTAGTCAAAAAAAAGAGCTAGTTTTAACTATTTTATTCCTGCAAAGTGACTTTAAGGCAAAAATCAATACAGAAAAAAAGATTTCATAGTGATAAATGACTCAAATGCTAGGAAGATATAATAGTTCTAACTTGAATAAGCTTAATAAATTCACAAAACATTTAAAGCAAAAATGGAAGGCATATTAAGAAGCAGGCCAATTCAGAATTCCAGTAGGTTTTATCACTTTTCGGCACTGAAAAAAAAAAAGTAATTGTAAGAATGCGGAAACACTGGACAATAATATGATGAGCAAACCTGACCTAACGACTGTGTATAGACTATTAAGTGCAAATAATTCTAATACATAAAGAAAAGTTACATCTCTAAGGGCTAAAATCACACAGAGTATATCCTCTGATCAAATGAGATTAAGTTAGAAATCAAGAGAAAAAAGATAATTAGAGAATCTTAAGATGATTGCAAATTAAGCAATATACTTCTAAATTATCCTTGGGTCAAAAAGAAAATTACAGTGTGAATTAGAAAATATTTTGAACTCAATAATTTATGCAATCATGTGGGCAAGGCAATCTTAGTATAAGGTATCATTTGAGTCATGTAAATAACTTGACTAAACAGAAACCAGTTGAATGGAATTTTACCACTGTTGACTGATTATGCCCAGAAAAGGGTAACACTCACACCCAGCTAAGGGGTGGGGAATGCCCTTTCATCCTGGTTAGTAATATAAAAACCTTCAGAAAAGGAATCCAGTGCAAATGCTTTCTCTATATTTCATCAGCATTCTGTTTCAATTTATAAATGCCGCCTCCTCTCTCCTTATAAATATCCAGACTGACTCAACCTAAGAAATCCTAAACTTGACAAATTCCAAGCATCTTATTAAGGTTAAGTCACAAAAGTTAATAGTGATCTTATCATCTGGCACTTTTAATCCTTTTTCTCCCTATATGTTATGAGAAAAACATCCTTTGACAAAGTACGTGCTTGCTAAATCACTTCAGTCGTGTCCGACTCTTTGAGACTCTATGGACTGTAGCCCGCCAGGCTCCTCTGTCCATGGGANCTTTTAATCCTTTTTCTCCCTATATGTTATGAGAAAAACATCCTTTGACAAAGTACGTGCTTGCTAAATCACTTCAGTCGTGTCCGACTCTTTGAGACTCTATGGACTGTAGCCCGCCAGGCTCCTCTGTCCATGGGACTCTCCAGGCAAGAATACTGGAGCAGGTTGCCATTTCGTCCTCCAGGGGATCTTCCCGACCCAGGGACTGACCCCGCATCTCTTGCATCTCCTGTATCGGCAGGAGGGTTCTTCGCCACTAGTGCCACCTGGGAAGCCCTGGCCAAAGAACACTAATCAGTATACACATTAGCCAGAAGACACTGGGCTTAGACATTCATTTACTTAGCCTGTGATGAACAGTATCAAACAGAGCCAATGGCAAATCAAAGTTCATCTAATTTACTGACCATCTGTTCAGAGTGCTTTATGAGGTTATCAGTGAAAGTCACTCAGTCGTGGCTGACTCTTTGTGACCCCATGGACTATGCAGTCCATGGAATTCTCCAGGCCAGAATACTGGAGTGGGTCGCCGTTTCTTTTTCTGGGAGATCTTCCCAACCCAGGGATCAAACCCAGGTCTTCCACTTTGCAGGTGGATTCTTTACCAGCTGAGACACCAGGGAAGCCCATGAGGTATCAAGAGAAAGATTAGTAGAAGTCATTCCTTAGATTCAAAAGACTTATAATCTAGGTGGCAATGAGATGTGTTTAAAAATACTATGCGCTATAGTTAGTAATACTATATTGTACATTTGAAAGTTGCTGAGTCTTAAAAGTTCTTATCAGTTCAGTTTAGTCGCTCAGTCGTGTCCGACTCTTTGTGACCCCATGAATCGCAGCACGCCAGGCCTCCCTGTCCATCACCAACTCCTGGAGTTCATTCAAACCCATGTCCATCGAGTCGGTGATGTCATCCAGCCATCTCATCCTCTGTCGTCCCCTTTTCCTCCCGCCCCCAATCCCTCCCAGCATCAGAGTCTTTGCCAAGGAGTTAACTCTTCGCATGAGGTGGCCAAAGTACTGGAGTTTCAGCTTTAGCATCATTCCTTCCAAAGAACATCCAGGACTGATCTCCTTTAGGATGGACTGGCTGGATCTCCTTGCAGTCCAAGGGACTC
>SJYX01000591.1:23297-46304 GCA_006410675.1 Oreotragus oreotragus | reverse complement strand
CGGATGTTGGCAATTTGAACTCTGGTTCCTCTGCTTTTTCTAATGTATCTGTATTCCTTTTCTTTAATCCGATTTGACAATTTTGCTCCATTTACATTCACTGTACTTATTAATATATTTGGATTTTTCTCTAACATCTTAATTTATCCCAGCTTTCCTATGTTATTCTGTCTCCTCTTTCCTATGTTTTTTTAGGACTGACGATTCTTTTCTCATTCTGACTTCCCCTACCCCCAACTACTAGCTTGTAAGTTAAAAACTCATTTCTACTCTTTTATTGACTACACTAGAAAATTTTACATGCACTTATAACTCATGAGAGTTATAAGCTAATCAATACATTTATCCTTTTCCTGAACAGCCAAGGACCTTAAACACTTGAAATATAATCACTCACCCTTCCAGTTTATATACTATTGTGCTATTTAATTCTAACCTGCATTTTAAATCAAATATATTATTTTATAGTCAGTTGATTTATATGCATCCACATATTTACCAATTTCTTTGCTCTTCATTTTGCATTTCAGACTTTCATTCAGTAATCAGACATCCTCCTACCTGATATATATCCTTTAGAAAGTCCATTTTCTTTGCTTTTTATCTATTTTATTTTTTAAATTATAAAACTATGATAACACATTCATAGGAGACTTAGAAAGTATAGAATAAAGTTACATATATATTTCTATATATGTATGGAAATATGTTTACATACATATAGTTCCACTATATATTACAATTTTTTAAAGTAGATAAATTAAGATTTTTGTTGGAGTTTCAATATTAAACTCTCAGAAATTAATAGAATGAATGTATAGAATAGTAGAAGAACAGAGTAGACCTGAAAAGCATTATGAACCATTTTGACATAATTAAGATTTATACTATGGTTTTTCCAGTAGTCATGTATGGATGCGAGTTGCATCATAAAGAAGGTTGAGCACCAAAGAATTGATGCCTTCGAACTGTGGTGTTGGAGAAGATTCTTGAGAGTCCCTTGGACTGCAAGGAGATCCAACCAGTCAATCCTTAAGGAAATAAACCTATTGATGATTATCCACTGGAAAGACTGATGCTGAAGTTCCAATACTTTGGCCACCGACGTGAAGAGCCAACTCATTGAAAAAGACCCTGATTCTGGGAAAGATTGAAGGCAGGAGGAGAAGGGGATGACAGAGGACTGACTCAATGGACAAGAGTTTGAGCAGGCTCTGGGAGACGTGAAGGACAGGGAAGCCTGGCGTGCTGCAGTCCCTGGGGTCACAAAGAGTTGGACACAACTGAGCAACTGAACAAGATTTACATAATTTTCACAAAACAGTAGGATATAAATTCTATTCAAGTTCCCACTGAACTTCCTTTAGAGTGGTTCTAACTCTGTTTTTATTTTTTCAGAAAGATTCTCTGTTGTTCATGGAAAATAAACTCTCTCAGTATAGAATTTTGATTTATTTTCTTTAGGCCTGTTACTCCTTCAAAGTTAATCTGCTTTTAAGGTATTTTGTCTTTGATATTCTGGGATTTCACTAGAGGATTGAGGGCAGATTTCTTTTAATTATTCTAACTTGGGATACACTGGACTTCCTGACTGTCTCTTTCATCATTCTGGAAATTCTTTTTCTTTTTCTTCAAATATCGCTCTGCCCATTCTCTCCTCTCCACGATTAGATGCACATTAGACCTTTTCATTTTATCTTCCATGTCTCTTAATATGTCTTTTACAAGTTTCATTTCTTGGACTAAGTGAAATTCTGGATAATTTCTTTGAATTCTGTCTTTCATTTTCCTATTCTCTCTTTAGCTTTGTCTTAACCAATGTTAAATCTATCCACTGAGTTCCACATTTTAATTATTTAGCTTTTATTTCTATCAATTGCCTAGTCACTTGCTCTCAGTTACTAGTTCTCATGTTTTTAGGACTTTCATTCCTTGAAACACATTAAACATTCTGGCAGTCTTTCTGATAAATCTGTATAAGACATTTTCATGAGTCTGTGTTTAGTCTCACGTCCCTTGTGTCCTATCTTGCTTCTTTATATGTGTGGTGATCCTTTACTATGAACTGCTTATTTTCCTTAGAGCACCATCTGTGGAAGTTCTATTTCTTTAAGGTCTGGTATGAAGGTGGTTTCCTCTCTTTGCTTTCATCAGATGCCCAAGGGCAATACCAGACCCGGATGGACCACTTTAAATTGTTGGCTTCAGCCTTTTCAGCCCACCTAGCTATGAGTTTGGACTGCAGAGCTCATCAAAGCTGGCTTATGATGATTAACTCTCAAGGGAGGTTCACTCACCTGCCCCTCCCCCTTGGCTCAGTGCCAAAGACCAAGGCAGGCAGTTTTCCTTTCAGACAGTGAGGGATTATTTCCAGAGCTAGCCCTTAGAAGAGGCGATCCTCTAGAGACCTAGCTTTGTGCAGCTGGTGTACACATACTTGTGAGTGTGCATGTGGTTTGTAATCCCCTACTCTGAGCAGGCCCTGGGCTTCCCTTCAAGGACCCAGTACTTGGACACCCATACTCAAAGGTACCTGCACGCAAAGGCACCCACTTCCACAACTGCCCAGAGGGGGAAGTAGCATGGTGCTCTTTTCTGTTTTCCCTTCACTCAGTTAATTTCTGCCTTCACTCAGCACCTGGCCTACATATTCCTTGCTTTCTTGTTAGTTCATGACTGTATTCAGGAAGCTGGTTTTATATAATTTGCCTAACTTTCTGGTTGTTTTCAGTTGGTTTTAAAAGGCCGCTTTGTTCACCCTATTGCCATCAAATGCATTACTCACATGGATTTNTACATATTCCTTGCTTTCTTGTTAGTTCATGACTGTATTCAGGAAGCTGGTTTTATATAATTTGCCTAACTTTCTGGTTGTTTTCAGTTGGTTTTAAAAGGCCGCTTTGTTCACCCTATTGCCATCAAATGCATTACTCACATGGATTTTAAAAGTCTTCATGTTTATGTTCCTAGGTGAAACTCACCTCTAATTTCATTTTTTTTCATGTTAACCTTGTACTAAGGTAATAGTAATCTCACAAAATGAATCAGGTAGTGGCCTCTCTTCTTCCCATCCTCCAAATCCATGTATGTATGATAGAATTACTGGCTCCTTGAAGGATTTATAAAACTTATCTATAAAACCATCTGGGCCTGAAGTTCTTGGCAGAGTTGGAAGAAGGCAGACTTCTGATTAGTGATTCAGAATCTCTAAGGTTACTGATTTATTCAGGTTTTCTATTTCTTTTTGAGTTAATCTTGATAACATTATTCTAGAAATCTAGTGCTTCCCAGGTGGTGCTAGCACACAAGGAGACACAAGAGATTCAGGCTCAATCCCTGAGTTGGGAAGACCCCTTGGAGTTGGAGATGGCACCCCACCCCAGTATTCTTGCCTAGAAAATTCTATGGGCAGAGGAGTCTGGCAGGCTACAGTACATGGGGCTGCAAAGAGTTGGACACAACTGAGCACACACACATTCTATTATTAGGAAACTAATTTTTAAGATTCATTGGCATACAGCTGTTTGTAATAGTCTGATGCTTAAAAAAAAAATCTCTGTAATATAGAGGTTGTAACCTTTTTCATTCTGAATATTGTTTTCTCTTTTGAAAATCAATTTTTAAAAGGTCTAATTATTTTTTTGATCTATTNCACATTCTATTATTAGGAAACTAATTTTTAAGATTCATTGGCATACAGCTGTTTGTAATAGTCTGATGCTTAAAAAAAAAATCTCTGTAATATAGAGGTTGTAACCTTTTTCATTCTGAATATTGTTTTCTCTTTTGAAAATCAATTTTTAAAAGGTCTAATTATTTTTTTGATCTATTACTTTTAGTTTTTGCTATTTAAAAATTATTTTCTCACTTTCTTAGATTTTCCTTGGATTCCCTTTACCGACTTCTTGAATTGTATCTTATCTCATTTACTTTTGATCTTCCTTTTTGTTTGTTTGTTTTTAATAAAGGCATAACAAGTGGACCACTTTAGGAGTATTCTACTGATTCTGATAAATTTTTTTCAGTTGGTTTTAAAAGGCCGCTTTGTTCACCCTATTGCCATCAAATGCATTACTCACATGGATTTAAAAAATCTTCATGTTTATGTTCCTAGGTGAAACTCACCTCTAATTTCATTTTTTTCCATGTTAACCTTGTACTAAGGTAATAGTAATCTCACAAAATGAATCGGGTAGTGGCCTCTCTTCTCCCCATCCTCCAAAACCATGTATGTATGACAGAATTACTGGCTCCTTGAAGGATTTATAAAACTTATCTATAAAACCATCTGGGCCTGAAGTTCTTGGCAGAGTTGGAAGAAGGCAGACTTCTGATTAGTGATTCAAAATCTCTAAGGTTACTGATTTATTCAGGTTTTCTATTTCTTCTTGAGTTAATCTTGATAACATTATTCTAGAAATCTAGTGCTTCCCAGGTGGTGCTAGCACACAAGGAGACACAAGAGATTCAGGCTCAATCCCTGAGTTGGGAAGATCCCTTGGAGTTGGAGATGGTACCCCACCCCAGTATTCTTGCCTAGAAAATTCTATGGGCAGAGGAGTGTGGCAGGCTACAGTACATGGGGCTGCAAAGAGTTGGACACAACTGAGCACACACACATTCTATTATTAGGAAACTGATTTTTAAGATTCATAGGCATACACCTGTTTGTAATAGTCTGATGCTTTAAAAAAAATCTCTGTAATATAGAGGTTGTAACCTTTTTTCATTCTGAATATTGTTTTCTCTTTTTAAAATCAATTTTTAAAAGGTCTAATTAATTTTTTGATCTATTACTTTTAGTTTTTGCTATGATTTTTAAGATTCATAGGCATACACCTGTTTGTAATAGTCTGATGCTTTAAAAAAAATCTCTGTAATATAGAGGTTGTAACCTTTTTTCATTCTGAATATTGTTTTCTCTTTTTAAAATCAATTTTTAAAAGGTCTAATTAATTTTTTGATCTATTACTTTTAGTTTTTGCTATTTAAAAATTACTTTCTCACTTTTAGATTTTTCTTGGATTCCCTTTATTGACTTCCTGAATTGTATCTTATCTCATTTACCTTTGATTTTCCTTTTTTTTTGTTTGTTTTTAATAAAGGCATAACAAGTGGACCACTTTAGGAGTATTCTACTGATTCTGATAAATTCTTTGTCATGTAGTTTCATATATTTTGTAGTTTCCATTGAGATTTCTTCTTCAACCTGTGAGTTATTTAGGAGAACACTTTTTAAAGTTCCCAAGCATATTGAAAAAAAAAACTTTTTAAATGCTGGTTTTTATTTTACTTGTTGTGAGGATGGAGAATACATCTGTATATATATTTGTTAAAACAGTTGAGACTTCCTTTGTGCTCTAGCTTATGGTCATTTCTTAAAAATGTTCTATGTATACTTGAAAGGAATATGTATTTCCTATCCCCTGGGCACAGAGATCTTTTGATTAAAGTTTAAATTTGGTTTTCAAAGCTTCTGCACTCTTGCTAAGGTTTTTGCTTGATCTATCAGTTTTTGGTAGAGTTGGTTTAAAATCTCCCTCTAGAATTGTGAACTTGTCAATTTTGCCTTTTTCGCCTTTTACATTTTTCAGGGTCTTTTCTTTTTTTCTTTTGCTTTTTAGAATTTAATACCATCATGGCTGTATTGTTAGGTACCTAGTTCAAAATGGCTTTATTGAGTATTTTCTTTTTATTATTACTAGTCTATCTGTATTTAATATATTTCCCCCTTAAATTTTATGTTCTCTCAGATTAATATTGCCTTCACCAGTTTTCTTGNTTTTAGAATTTAATACCATCATGGCTGTATTGTTAGGTACCTAGTTCAAAATGGCTTTATTGAGTATTTTCTTTTTATTATTACTAGTCTATCTGTATTTAATATATTTCCCCCTTAAATTTTATGTTCTCTCAGATTAATATTGCCTTCACCAGTTTTCTTGAGGGAGGGGGCTTGATATGTCTTTCCCTTTTTGTTCTTAATCTTTCTGAAGACTATTAATTAGATATAATAACTCCTATGAACAACACGGCAAAACCTTGGTGTTATTGCATGTTCAGTTCCAGACCATGGCAGTAACATGAACACTGCAATAGGGTGAGTCACCTGAGTTTCGCGGTTTACTGGCTTTCTGGACTGATGGGTTGTCTCTGTTCTTTTGCTTGTCCCTGCTCCCTCTCTCATTCCCTATCTCTACACACACAGAGATTGGGGAGCTGTAGCAGAGACTGCTAGGCTAGCTGCCTACCTCATACACAGCACTTTTCTCCTACTTTGAAACAGCTTACCTACTTCTAGCTGGGAGCAATGCTAACCAGAATGAAAGGCACTTCCCAGCTTCCCTGGCAACTAAGTACACCAAATGAGATGGAGCTAAAGTATTACATGAGGCTTCCAGGAAGTCTCTCTAGCTGCCTACCTCATACACAGCACTTTTCTCCTACTTTGAAACAGCTTACCTACTTCTAGCTGGGAGCAATGCTAACCAGAATGAAAGGCACTTCCCAGCTTCCCTGGCAACTAAGTACACCAAATGAGATGGAGCTAAAGTATTACATGAGGCTTCCAGGAAGTCTCTTTAAAAAGAAAGAAGCTCCAGCTGCCATCTTGGACCAGGGGGATGGATGCCAAGCATTAAGATAGTAGAGCAGAAAGACAGAAGGAACCTGGGTCTCTAACAACCTTAGAGCTGCTATGGCAGTGCTGGGATACCTTCTTCTGAACTTCATTTACACAGAGAGAAATAAATGTCTCTGTTTAATCCACTAATTTGGGGGTGAGGGTGGGGTTCATTTGTTTAGCAGCTGAATGCAATTCCCCAACAGAAATGGTCCTAGAATTATTTTAAAATGGAACATTTATTTAAAAAATGTAACATTGGGACTTCCCTGGTGGTCCAGTGCTTAGGAGTCTAGCTTCCAGGGACACAGGTTTGACATGCGGTCGAGGAACTCAGATCCCACATGCTACAGGGCAACAAGGCGTATGCACTGTGACTACTGAGCCTGCACTCTAGTGCCCATGAGCTGCCGCTCTGAGCCCACGTGCCCCAGAGCCTGTGGCTCCATAACAAGCGAAGCCCCTCTGTGCTGCAACTAGAGAAAGCCTGCATGCCACAATGAAGAGCATCTCCGTGCTGCAATGAAGACCCAGCACAGCCACAAATAAATAAGTGTTAAAAAATGAACACTGAACTACCAAATATTGAAAATAAAAATGACTCTTTTCCGGTTAATTAACTTGAACATATTTTACAAACAATATATTTACAATGAATGTGTTTTACAAAGTACATTCTATAAGCTTCTGTGTGTGACTCTCTTTCTCGTGTCCCACGCCTTTCTTCTAGGTTCCCCTTTCTTGCTGGGTGAGGCAGGTTGAAGCTGACTTGCAGAGAAGAGCTGAGGGACGAGAGGAGGGGTCTTAAGGGTATTCAGGTCTACAGCTCTGGTACCCTTGCCTTTCTGGAGGTTCGATTATACAAGCCAACACACCGTTCTTATTTGTTGTCACCTGAGGCCAAAGAATCCTGACGAAAAGAACAGAAAGCTACTGAAGAGATGTATTCTTATGGCGTTTGCCTAATTTATCCACAGTGAAGTAACCAAAAATAATGTAGATTTAAGGTTTTAGAGAGGAAGTTGACTAAAAAAAAAAAAGATAAAAATGAAGAAGAAAAAAATACACTGGAAAAACACCAGGAGAGAAAGATAAAAATGAAGGAACTAAAAATAATGAGCCCCAGAATGCTGCCTAATTTATCAAACTTGTCAACAGCAGCAGTGAAGAGTAGAAATCTGTTCTTCAAGGGGAAGAAAATCTCAGACTAAAGTTTTCTAACAGTATGAGACCTCAGAGGAACAATAAAAAGCAGAAATCACGGCCCATAGTGTATCTTTTTATCTCAACTATTTAAAACAGCCTAAGGGCAACACTTAAATACTAAACTTCCTCTTAAAACTCTGTCTGTAATTTGTATTCAGATACACTATAAGGATGGTACATGACAATTTAACTCAAGATTTTTTTTTTTAAAGCCAGGCCTTGTCTTCAGCACAGGGCTAAAATTTCTTTTATCAGGCACGCACTATACCTGTAGTATACGGTTTTTATTTTTTTAAGACCACATTAAGACTTTCCCGTTGATGACAACAATATAAAAGGCCTACATTTAAGAAGATCATTCATCTGGGACACAAACAACTGTTTCACCAAGCCATGTTAAAAAACAAAACAAAAAAAAAAACAGTATTAAGAATTAGTATAACATTCATTTAAAATACATGTTCTTCAATTTGATTTACTGTAATTACCTAAAAAGCAAATACTATACATCCCTTTCTCATTAACATATGTCAAGAGGGAATCCATGAAACAAAACGGGTATTTTAAAATGAAAGTAGTTACCTTTGACGCAAGGTTGTCTACCAAAGCAATCATAGAATTCTTAAATAAGGTGGCAGCGGTCAGTGGTCTCTTGGTCACCTCTGTAATGCTCAGCTTGCCTTCGGGCCACATACACTTCAGCACAGGATTTGAACTGAGGAGCACAGAAAGAGTGGCTTGAACACTACATTCAAATAAGTGGATTAAGAATTGTTAAGCGTTCCTGCTGAACTGTGTCCTGGGAGCCACAGGCGCACTGCAGACGCAGCTCACTAGGCCTGATTGAACAAATGATTCCACCTAGAAAATGAGGCTGAGAATATAATGGCAGGTACCATACCACAAAACGAGGTGTGTCTAAACCACGCCACTCTCGAAAAATTCTTTCCATTTCTTTAAATGACTGCGTTGCTATTATTACGTAGGATATTCTAATGGTTTACATCGCTCTTATACCATATACCTAAAATCAAATGGTTTTGGTGATTGTTACAAGAATGAGAACAAATCACAAACAGGAAAATGATCTTCAAGGTCACGTCAGAAATCAGGAAAGGGAAAGCATTTTTTTTTAAACTGGAGTATAATTGTTTTACAATAATGTGTTAGTTTCTGCTGTACAACAAAGTGAATCAGCTATATGTATACAGATATCCCCTTCCTCTTACACTTCCCTTTCACCCAGCCCCATTACACCCTTCTTGGTCATTGCAGAGCACCAAGCTGAGCCCGCTGTGTCATACAGCAGCTTCGCACCAGCCAGCTATTTTATAAACACGGTAGTGTATGTCAATGCCGCTCTGTCCATTCATTCCACCTTCTCCTTCCGCTGATGGGCCCACAAGTCTGCTCTCTCTGTCTGCGTCTCAAGAGAGCAGCTTTTAATTGACACAAATATGCATACAGTATACACCACAAAAAGCCAGGTCTCTCAAAAAATACAGAGAGGAACAGAAAATAACCACTTTTACATCGTCTTCTCGTAAATCCCTTTACTGCAGCTGAATTATGATCACCCTTATAGGTAGCGCTGGCAGCTCCAATATTTTATTGACGTGACACTAAGATGGTTGCAATCCAATTCTTAAACTTGAGGCCAGTTTTCAGGCTAAAAGTGATATATTCCTTATTTGGCTCTGATTTTCTTCCTGTTTCTTTCCTGTTTTGGGTGCTTTTGATTTTTTTAAAATAACTTTTTATTGGAGTATAGTTGACTTACACTGTTATGTTGGGATTGACATTCACATACTACTGTCTATAACAAAGATAACTAACAAGGACCTACTGTGTATAGCACAGGAAACCCTATTCAGTGCTCTATAATGATCTATAAGGGGAAAAAAAAATCTAAAAAAGCAGATATATGTATATATATAACTGATTCACTTTGCTGTATACCTGAAACTAAGAGAACACTCGGTGCTTTTGATTTTCAAGTAATTGGAATTCGAGATGTTGCTTGCTTTCTGAAAACTTCTCTGGTCAGATTTCTTTTCTTTCTTAATTGAGGGTTGAGAATAGAAAAAAAAAAACTTCACACGGATCTTTTCTGCTAATTGTGTTTACTGCTGTCATCATATTGCCCACTTTTCTTTCCCTGGCATAAAATTGAGAAAATTGAGTTGGTTCCCCAAACATCTAGTAAATTTCCATACATAGAGGTTCTAAATAATAGCAGCAAACTGCCAGAATGGACAAGAGCGGAGAAGATAAACAGTGAGGTGAAGACTGGCTAGTCTGTGAATGAAGGCAGAGAAATATTCCTGACCCCGACCACTGCCAGCAAGCGTGCCAACTGCCATCAAATGTGGCTATAAAATAATGCATGATCTGTGGTTCATGGGCCCAGTTTTACTACGTTCTAGTCCTGTTCCATAATTTTCCAAAGATAACATGTCAGTAAAAATGAGCACATAAATGTGTGTTGCTTTTCCCTAACTTTACTATTCCAGTCTGTAGCAGAGAGGGAACTTGAGGCAGTGGTTGCCAGTTGTTGGTGCCCATTGTGCCTGAATGCCTTTCTAACACCAAAGGAATGTTAATAGGCTTTCCAGAAAGTAGAGCGTGTACACTTTGAAAATCCTGATGGATGTCAAACACAGAAAGTCACTGTCTTTGGGCCTATGCAGTTTCTATCCCCAGTTCTACACTGCTCACTTTTGGCCTTGTTTGCTGCTGCTGCTGCTGTTGCTTCAGTCGTGTCTGACTCTGTGCGACCCCACAGATGGCAGCCCACCAGGCTCCCCGTCCCTGGGATTCTCCAGGCAAGAACACTGGAGTGGGTTGCCATTTCCTTCTCCAGTGCGTGAAAGTGAAAAGTGAAAATGAAGTCGCTCAGTCGTGTTCGACTGTTAGAGACCCCATGGACTGTGGCCCACCAGGCTCCTCCGTCCATGGGATTTTCCAGGCAAGAGTACTGGAGTAGGGTGCCATTGCTTGGACACTACCTAATGAATGAAGGGTGGTGTGAATGCTGGAAATGAAAGAAATAAGATGTTTATTATTATTATTTTATTTGGCTGTGCCAGCTCTTTAGTTGCAGCATGTGGAATCTAGTTCCCTGACCAGGGAACATACTGGGCCTCCTGCATTGGGAGCAGGGACTCTTAGCCACTGGGCCACCAGGAAAGTCCCTATTATTATATCATCAAACAGTAGAATTGATGTGTAATGAATCAAAATAGACAAGTTCAATTGTTTTCAAAGAGAAAGAACTTTGAGGTTGGTGAGTCAACATAATTTTTGAATATTTAAAAGAGCTTTTTCCTTAAAGGGGAAGCTTATTTATCAGAAACTCAGTATGTGTAAAAGAGAAGGCAGAACTTAGCTGGCTAATGAGAGAGAGGGAAAGAGTGGCCCATGCACCTGGCATGCCATCTGCTTGCTTCCTGTCTCCTTCCCTTTACACACACACGTGCAAGCATACATGCATGTATATGCTCCAGAACTAGAGATCCAAGGATTACTCGTTAAACAGATATAAAGAAAGGATTAAAATTTACGGAGGTCATTTAGCCATGGAAGTATCAAAAAGTATCCAGAGGCAAAGGCAGCCCATTGAAATACTAAGAGGATAGTTTTAATCAAAATGATTTCAAGACTTTCCACCCCACAAGCAAGACCTTTCCTACTATGGCAATATATACAATAAGCTGCAACTTTTTATGTTTTTATACCTTTGGCAAGACCATCCCTGCTGTGGAATGTCTTTAATTACTAGACTTATCTAAGTTCCTTTGTTCTGATTCCAGGCTTACCAAGCAACTAAGCATCCTTTGGATGATATTTTTCACTGTCAATTAATTAAACTAGAGTTCTATTTAATTTCCCAGACAGGTTTCCAATAGGGAAGAAGAGCCTGGTAAAACCTGGTAAACCAATGCAAGGGTTTCATACCAGGAGACCGTTAAGACTGCCTGATTGTCTGCTGGAAATAAGTCCACTCGCTGCTCTCACTCTGCGTTAGTGCTGTGAGCTGGGGTTACAAGAATCCACCGCCAGAAGGTGGCGCTGCTCTCAGTGAGCCGAACCTCTGGGCTTCCCGGGTGGCGCTGGTAAACAACTTGCCTGCCAATGCGGGAGACGGTCAATCCCTGGGTCCTGAAGATCCTTTGGAGAGGGGCACAAAAAACCCACTCCAGTATTCTTGCCTGGAAAATACCATGGACAGAGGAGCCTGGTGGGCTGCAGCCCATAGGGTCGCAAAGAGTCGGACACGACTGAAGCGACTTAGCAGGCACGCACACAGTGAATGCCACCCTGTGCGGCCTCCTGGTACACAGCCTGACTGCCTCCCCTGGGCAACACGCCCTGACTTTGCCCCTGGACGACTGAGGCCGTTTATCCAATTTGACTTTTTGACATGTTTTTATACAGAGCAATGCCAGACTCTTTGGTTTCTCCCTCAAAATGAGTGCATCGTACCTGATAAGCCACACACTGAAACTCCTTTCTGAAAATCTCTCCTCCCCAAGTTGGTTCTTACATGGGTTCTTTCTCAGACCCCCATGCCTCTGTGCCTTTCTAGTGCTGATGCTTCTATCTCTGCTCCTGGAGGCTTCATCCACACAGATGAACCACTTTATAGCAAAACCTTTTGAAAAAAACGGTTGAAACCCACCGTCTCCTCGTTCTCATTTTCTGTATTCTCTTGACCCACTTCCATCAGACATCTGTCTTCATGACACTGCTGAAGTCAGTCTTGTCAGGGTTCCACTGACCTTCATGTTAGCAAAGCCAGTGGCGAATCTTGCTCCTCACATTACTCTGCTCTTGATGGTGTTTGGCACAGTTGATCATTTTTACTTGGCCTGGCCACCCTGACACCGGATTCCTGGCTTCCTTTCTAACTCACAGGCATGCTCTCAGCTTCCTTTGCTAGTTCCTCCTTCCCTGCTTGACTCAAAGTGGTGGAGTGTCTCAGGGATTCATCCTTCAATCTCTTCTCTCTTTTATTTTTTGTCTATGCTCCCCCTAGATAATCTCAACCAGGACAATGCTTTTAGTACCATCAACAGATGGACAACCATGAATTTATTTCTCTGTTCCCGCCTTTACTCTTGAGTTTCAGATGCACACATACAACTGCCTGTTTGGATGGATGTCCAGGACACAACTCCCACAAAACATATTCGAAGCAGGACTCTTTATTTCCCCACAAAATGAGTACCTCCTGTCTTTCCCACAACCAGGCATCCCGTCCCCATCGTCTCTGACTTCTGTTTTTTTTTTTTTACCCATCCCACATTCTATCCATGAGCAAATCTTGTTGGTTCTACTTTCAAAATATCACCCACTTGGACCGTTTTCCCTTTCTGTCACCACCATCCACGTATCAGCCTGGATCACTAAACCAGCCTCCTGCCTGGTCTCCCCATGTTTACTCCTGCCCTCCACAGGAGTTTTACACAGCAGTTCCAGTGATTTCCTTAGAACAGACATCATCTCATCCATTCCCATGGCTTCCCATTGTACCTGGCTCATGGACTCTCTCTGAGCAGGGCCTGTGGACCTCTCTGCAGTCATTCCTGGTTGTTCTCCCCTCCCCTCGCTGATCTGAGCCACCCTGACCTTCCTGCGGTCAACACACCCATGCCCGTTTCCGCCTTAGCATCTTGGTGAGCTAGTCTCTCTCTCTTTGAACGCTGTCCCCCATATTCATGGTCTGCACTCGCGCTCCACTCTGGGCTCAGTTCAAATGGCCCTTCTTTAAGGAGCCTTTTCCTGCCACACTACCTGTAACACCTCCGTGGCCCTTCTATGCCCTCAATCTCTCACCTAACTTTTTCTTCATAGCACTTGACACCCGCTGAAAGTTCCGTCTTTTATCATTAACTGTCATTTCCACTAGAATGAAAGACCTCAGGAGGGCAGGGACTTTGTCCAAGTTTTTTTCAACAGCTGAACCCCAAGAGCATAGGGGAATGTGTGGCTCAGAGGTGCTCCATACATCTTTGATGACCTACTGGCCAGTGGGCTGAGCTGACTTAATACGTGAGCGACGACACTTTAACCAAAAGAAGCAGTTGGCTAGGAAGCTTCTCTTCTTCATGAGCCTTCTTTCCAAAGTATCTGTACCGAACTTGCTATCCTTTGCTGGGTTTTATTTCTCCATGACGTTGTCACGTTTTCTTGGGTTGTGAGAAGATTCTACCTGCTCTGCATTGGTCACCACTGACGTGACAGCCACTCTGTGATTAGGGTGGTCCCTTAGCTGGAGGCAAAGACACTGTAGTGGGGATCAGAGTGTGTAAAGCTTACCTGATACCCTCCCATCACCACTGACCTGGCCTGAGGACTGCTGAGTACACTGGCAGGGGCAAGAAGGATGGCAACAGTAAAGAGAGAAACCGAGGAAACCCAAGGGAAATCGAGGAACACTGTATTAGTAACAGGGTCCCTACCCTGAGTTTACAGATTTTATCATCATAAAGTAACAGATGATTTCACTCACTAAGTATGATCAAACAGAAGTATACAAATTGCCAGAAAACTCTTTAAAATTGTCACATAGAAACAACCATGTGCATACCTATTATGTAATATATGTGTTAGCAAGCTAAATATAAAGAGGATTAATAAAATTTTAATCCTACCTGTTATACATGAGGCGCTTGAAATCTTGAAATAAAGTGTCTTTGTTTTTGTCAATAAAACCAACGACAGAATACCTAATTGAGAAAAAGAAACACAGAAAACACATTATTCACCAAGCGAGAGCCATTTCTAAGCTTTTCTAGAAGTCTACAAGCCTTTCTACTGTTAAATAATGCCATCAATCATGTATAAAGCTTGTCCANCCTTTACACACACACGTGCAAGCATACATGCATGTATATGCTCCAGAACTAGAGATCCAAGGATTACTCGTTAAACAGATATAAAGAAAGGATTAAAATTTACGGAGGTCATTTAGCCATGGAAGTATCAAAAAGTATCCAGAGGCAAAGGCAGCCCATTGAAATACTAAGAGGATAGTTTTAATCAAAATGATTTCAAGACTTTCCACCCCACAAGCAAGACCTTTCCTACTATGGCAATATATACAATAAGCTGCAACTTTTTATGTTTTTATACCTTTGGCAAGACCATCCCTGCTGTGGAATGTCTTTAATTACTAGACTTATCTAAGTTCCTTTGTTCTGATTCCAGGCTTACCAAGCAACTAAGCATCCTTTGGATGATATTTTTCACTGTCAATTAATTAAACTAGAGTTCTATTTAATTTCCCAGACAGGTTTCCAATAGGGAAGAAGAGCCTGGTAAAACCTGGTAAACCAATGCAAGGGTTTCATACCAGGAGACCGTTAAGACTGCCTGATTGTCTGCTGGAAATAAGTCCACTCGCTGCTCTCACTCTGCGTTAGTGCTGTGAGCTGGGGTTACCAGAATCCACCGCCAGAAGGTGGCGCTGCTCTCAGTGAGCCGAACCTCTGGGCTTCCCGGGTGGCGCTGGTAAACAACTTGCCTGCCAATGCGGGAGACGGTCAATCCCTGGGTCCTGAAGATCCTTTGGAGAGGGGCACAAAAAACCCACTCCAGTATTCTTGCCTGGAAAATCCCATGGACAGAGGAGCCTGGTGGGCTGCAGCCCATAGGGTCGCAAAGAGTCGGACACGACTGAAGCGACTTAGCAGGCACGCACACAGTGAATGCCACCCTGTGCGGCCTCCTGGTACACAGCCTGACTGCCTCCCCTGGGCAACACGCCCTGACTTTGCCCCTGGACGACTGAGGCCGTTTATCCAATTTGACTTTTTGACATGTTTTTATACAGAGCAATGCCAGACTCTTTGGTTTCTCCCTCAAAATGAGTGCATCGTACCTGATAAGCCACACACTGAAACTCCTTTCTGAAAATCTCTCCTCCCCAAGTTGGTTCTTACATGGGTTCTTTCTCAGACCCCCATGCCTCTGTGCCTTTCTAGTGCTGATGCTTCTATCTCTGCTCCTGGAGGCTTCATCCACACAGATGAACCACTTTATAGCAAAACCTTTTGAAAAAAACGGTTGAAACCCACCGTCTCCTCGTTCTCATTTTCTGTATTCTCTTGACCCACTTCCATCAGACATCTGTCTTCATGACACTGCTGAAGTCAGTGTTGTCAGGGTTCCACTGACCTTCATGTGAGCAAAGCCAGTGGCGAATCTTGCTCCTCACATTACTCTGCTCTTGATGGTGTTTGGCACAGTTGACCATTTTTACTTGGCCTGGCCACCCTGACACCGGATTCCTGGCTTCCTTTCTAACTCACAGGCATGCTCTCAGCTTCCTTTGCTAGTTCCTCCTTCCCTGCTTGACTCAAAGTGGTGGAGTGTCTCAGGGATTCATCCTTCAATCTCTTCTCTCTTTTATTTTTTGTCTATGCTCCCCCTAGATAATCTCAACCAGGACAATGCTTTTAGTACCATCAACAGATGGACAACCATGAATTTATTTCTCTGTTCCCGCCTTTACTCTTGAGTTTCAGATGCACACATACAACTGCCTGTTTGGATGGATGTCCAGGACACAACTCCCACAAAACATATTCGAAGCAGGACTCTTTATTTCCCCACAAAATGAGTACCTCCTGTCTTTCCCACAACCAGGCATCCCGTCCCCATCGTCTCTGACTTCTGTTTTTTTTTTTTTACCCATCCCACATTCTATCCATGAGCAAATCTTGTTGGTTCTACTTTCAAAATATCACCCACTTGGACCGTTTTCCCTTTCTGTCACCACCATCCACGTATCAGCCTGGATCACTAAACCAGCCTCCTGCCTGGTCTCCCCATGTTTACTCCTGCCCTCCACAGGAGTTTTACACAGCAGTTCCAGTGATTTCCTTAGAACAGACATCATCTCATCCATTCCCATGGCTTCCCATTGTACCTGGCTCATGGGCTCTCTCTGAGCAGGGCCTGTGGACCTCTCTGCAGTCATTCCTGGTTGTTCTCCCCTCCCCTCGCTGATCTGAGCCACCCTGACCTTCCTGCGGTCAACACACCCATGCCCGTTTCCGCCTTAGCATCTTGGTGAGCTAGTCTCTCTCTCTTTGAACGCTGTCCCCCATACTCTCGGTCTGCACTCGCGCTCCACTCTGGGCTCAGTTCAAATGGCCCTTCTTTAAGGAGCCTTTTCCTGCCACACTACCTGTAACACCTCCGTGGCCCTTCTATGCCCTCAATCTCTCACCTAACTTTTTCTTCATAGCACTTGACACCCGCTGAAAGTTCCGTCTTTTATCATTAACTGTCATTTCCACTAGAATGAAAGACCTCAGGAGGGCAGGGACTTTGTCCAAGTTTTTTTCAACAGCTGAACCCCAAGAGCATAGGGGAATGTGTGGCTCAGAGGTGCTCCATACATCTTTGATGACCTACTGGCCAGTGGGCTGAGCTGACTTAGTACGTGAGCGATGACACTTTAACCAAAAGAAGCAGTTGGCTAGGAACCTTCTCTTCTTCATGAGCCTTCTTTCCAAAGTATCTGTACCGAACTTGCTATCCTTTGCTGGGTTTTATTTCTCCATGACGTTGTCACGTTTTCTTGGGTTGTGAGAAGATTCTACCTGCTCTGCATTGGTCACCACTGACGTGACAGCCACTCTGTGATTAGGGTGGTCCCTTAGCTGGAGGCAAAGACACTGTAGTGGGGATCAGAGTGTGTAAAGCTTACCTGATACCCTCCCATCACCACTGACCTGGCCTGAGGACTGCTGAGTACACTGGCAGGGGCAAGAAGGATGGCAACAGTAAAGAGAGAAACCGAGGAAACCCAAGGGAAATCGAGGAACACTGTATTAGTAACAGGGTCCCTACCCTGAGTTTACAGATTTTATCATCATAAAGTAACAGATGATTTCACTCACTAAGTATGATCAAACAGAAGTATACAAATTGCCAGAAAACTCTTTAAAATTGTCACATAGAAACAACCATGTGCATACCTATTATGTAATATATGTGTTAGCAAGCTAAATATAAAGAGGATTAATAAAATTTTAATCCTACCTGTTATACATGAGGCGCTTGAAATCTTGAAATAAAGTGTCTTTGTTTTTGTCAATAAAACCAACGACAGAATACCTAATTGAGAAAAAGAAACACAGAAAACACATTATTCACCAAGCGAGAGCCATTTCTAAGCTTTTCTAGAAGTCTACAAGCCTTTCTACTGTTAAATAATGCCATCAATCATGTATAAAGCTTGTCCACCCAGTTCTGAGTTAAAGGATATAAAATTTACCTACTCTGTAGAAGGGGTGATATTTCTGTCCCTCAAAAGGAAGCCAAACATCAGTGCCATCACTACGACTAAGATCATCACTCCACTGGTTTGTGGCTTACCTCGAGATGCTGACGTTTAAAAAGATAGCTGTGTGTGCCATCCCATATTCCTAAGATAAAAGCCAAACGGCTACATACAGGATCTAAGAGTCTCATCCGTGGGGAGCTGAGATGACTTGCCTAAGGCTCTCTCACTGTGTTCAGGGTGGGAGAAAAGATCCAAGGAGAACTGCAAAGGATGGCAAGATTGGGATAAGCAGAAGAGAAAGAGGAAGGCAGATTATACAGGGCAACATTAAACGAAGGCATGGAAGCAGGCACATGCGCAGAGTTGTTGGGAGGAAATGAAAAGGTCAGTATTCATGGTGTGGAGGGTGGGATGTGAGTAAGGTCTCAAAGCTAAACTTGCAGCTGGTGGGCAAGGGGCTCCCCTGCTGCAGTCACTGGCATGGATCCAGAGGGAGTAAATTGTGGGGAGGGCTTAAGAGTACAGGGTGATTCTGTGTGATCAAGACAGGCTGAGAGGTTAGGGAAATAGTAACTCTAGAGGTGGCTGCTCCCTGTAGCTCTTCTGTCTTGCTTGACTGTATTTTCTTCCTGGACAATCACATCACTGTAGACCAGTTCAGTTCAGTCGCTCAGTTGTGTCTGACTCTTTGTGACCCCATGAATCGCAGCACGCCAGGCCTCNGACTGTGAAGAAAGCTGAGCACCAAAGAATTGATGCATTTGAACTGTGGTGTTGGAGAAGACTCTTGAGAGTCCCTTGGACTGCAAGGAGATCCAGCCAGTCCATCCTAAAGGAGATCAGTCCTGGATGTTCTTTGGAAGGAATGATGCTAAAGCTGAAACTCCAGTACTTTGGCCACCTCATGCGAAGAGTTAACTCCTTGGCAAAGACTCTGATGCTGGGAGGGATTGGGGGCGGGAGGAAAAGGGGACGACAGAGGATGAGATGGCTGGATGACATCACCGACTCGATGGACATGGGTTTGAATGAACTCCAGGAGTTGGTGATGGACAGGGAGGCCTGGCGTGCTGCGATTCATGGGGTCACAAAGAGTCGGACACGACTGAGCGACTAAACTGAACTGATAAGAACTTTTAAGACTCAGCAACTTTCAAATGTACAATATAGTATTACTAACTATAGCGCATAGTATTTTTAAACACATCTCATTGCCACCTAGATTATAAGTCTTTTGAATCTAAGGAATGACTTCTACTAATCTTTCTCTTGATACCTCATGGGCTTCCCTGGTGTCTCAGCTGGTAAAGAATCCACCTGCAAAGTGGAAGACCTGGGTTTGATCCCTGGGTTGGGAAGATCTCCCAGAAAAAGAAACGGCGACCCACTCCAGTATTCTGGCCTGGAGAATTCCATGGACTGCATAGTCCATGGGGTCACAAAGAGTCAGCCACGACTGAGTGACTTTCACTGATAACCTCATAAAGCACTCTGAACAGATGGTCAGTAAATTAGATGAACTTTGATTTGCCATTGGCTCTGTTTGATACTGTTCATCACAGGCTAAGTAAATGAATGTCTAAGCCCAGTGTCTTCTGGCTAATGTGTATACTGATTAGTGTTCTTTGGCCAGGGCTTCCCAGGTGGCACTAGTGGCGAAGAACCCTCCTGCCGATACAGGAGATGCAAGAGATGCGGGGTCAGTCCCTGGGTCGGGAAGATCCCCTGGAGGACGAAATGGCAACCTGCTCCAGTATTCTTGCCTGGAGAGTCCCATGGACAGAGGAGCCTGGCGGGCTACAGTCCATAGAGTCTCAAAGAGTCGGACACGACTGAAGTGATAGTTTTATAATTTAAAAAATAAAATAGATAAAAAGCAAAGAAAATGGAAATTCTAAAGGATATATATCAGGTAGGAGGATGTCTGATTACTGAATGAAAGTCTGAAATGCAAAATGAAGAGCAAAGAAATTGGTAAATATGTGGATGCATATAAATCAACTGACTATAAAATAATATTATATTTGATTTAAAATGCAGGTTAGAATTAAATAGCACAATAGTATATAAACTGGAAGGGTGAGTGATTATATTTCAAGTGTTTAAGGTCCTTGGCTGTTCAGGAAAAGGATAAATGTATTGATTAGCTTATAACTCTCATGAGTTATAAGTGCATGTAAAATTTTCTAGTGTAGTCAATAAAAGAGTAGAAATGAGTTTTTAACTTACAAGCTAGTAGTTGGGGGTAGGGGAAGTCAGAATGAGAAAAGAATCGTCAGTCCTAAAAAAACATAGGAAAGAGGAGACAGAATAACATAGGAAAGCTGGGATAAATTAAGATGTTAGAGAAAAATCCAAATATATTAATAAGTACAGTGAATGTAAATGGAGCAAAATTGTCAAATCAGATTAAAGAAAAGGAATACAGATACATTAGAAAAAGCAGAGGAACCAGAGTTCAAATTGCCAACATCTGCTGGATCATAGAAAAAGCAAGAGAATTTCAGAAGAACGTCTACTTTTTCATTGACTACACTAGANAAGTACAGTGAATGTAAATGGAGCAAAATTGTCAAATCAGATTAAAGAAAAGGAATACAGATACATTAGAAAAAGCAGAGGAACCAGAGTTCAAATTGCCAACATCTGCTGGATCATAGAAAAAGCAAGAGAATTTCAGAAGAACGTCTACTTTTTCATTGACTACACTAGATCACAACAAACTGTGGAAAATTCTTAAAGAGATGGAAATACCAGACCACCTTACCTGCCTCCTGAGAATCCTGTATGCAGGTAAAGAAACCGGACATGCAGTAACAGACTGGTTCAAAATTGGGAAAAGAGTACATCAAGGCTATATATTGTCACCCTGCTTATTTAACTTATTTGCAGAGTACATCATGTGAAATGCTAGGCTGAAGCTGGAATCAAGATTGGTGGGAGAAATCAATAGCCTCAGATACACCGATGACACCACTCTTATGGCAGAAGTGAAGAAGAACTAAAGAGCCTCTTGATGGAGGTGAATGAGGACAGTGAAAAAGCTGGCTTAAAACTCAACATTCAAAAAACTAAGATCATGGCATCCAGTCCCACCACTTTATGGCAAATAGATGGGGAAACAGTGACAGACTTTATTTTCTTGGGCTCCAGAATCACTGTAGATATGACTACAGCCACGAAATTAAAAGACGTTTGCTCCTTGGAAGAAAAGCTGTGACAAACCTAGACAGCATATTAAAAAGCAGATACATTACTTTGCCGACAAAGGTCCATATAGTCAAAGCTATGGTTTTTCCAGTAATCATGTATGGCTGTGAGAGTTGGACCATAAAGAAGGCTGAATGCCAAAGAACTGATGCTTATGAGCTGTGATGTTGGAGAAGACTCTTGAGAGTCTCTTGGACAACAAGGAGATCAAACAAGTCAATCCTAAGGGAAATCAATCCTGAATATTCATTAAAAGGACTGATGCTGAAGCTGAAGCTCCAGTACTTTGGCTGCCTGATGTGAAGAACTGACTTGTTGGAAAAGACCCTGATGCTGGGAAAGATTGAAGGCAGAAGGAGAAGCGGATGACAGAGGATGAGATAGTTGGATGGCATCACTGATCCAATGGACAGGAATTTGAGCAATCTCAGGGAGATGGTGAAGAACAGGGAAGCCTGGTGTGCTGCAGTCTATGGGGTTGCAAAGAGTCGGACACGACTGAGCAACTGAACGGCAGATACATTGCCACTTATTAATGACATCTAATCCTAACAGAAAAGTTGAAAGTTTATGTTTTAAAAGATGTATCAAGTAAATTCTGACATTCCGAAATCACCTTAATCAAATTTCAGGACCTACAGTGGCTCAGCAGTGAGCTGTCTGCCTTCCCTGGAAGTGCCAACCTGTTTTCTGTTCAGCTTGTAACTCCCGAGTTTAACTCCTCAGGATTCCAGACCAGAGTGGAGTCCTGCATCCGAGGACCCAGGCTCCAGCTTTCATCCCCCAAGCCCCTCAAGGCTGCCAGCAGCTGTGCTGAGCCTCATGGCTGCCTCTATAGATCAGCAGACAGTTGCCTCGAAAATAAAAGCAGACCTCCAGGCCAGCTTTATCCCCCCTGGACTTTAGTCTTCTTGGCTCTGTTATTAGCTCTTCATGCAGTGAAGATTTCGCCCATCCCCCCATAATTTTGTACAGCACTTTTTTCCTAGTGACTTTCTCAGGAAGGTTGATAGGAATTGCCCAGTCCTTCATCACTGGAAGTGAAAGTCCCTAACTCCTGCTTTTTTGAGCTCACATTGTGGTTTTTTTTATTCAAAATTTTTAAATTATTCATGTGTTTTATTGACATATAATTGACATATAACTATCCATTTAGGTGTACAACATAATGACTTGACATTTGTATATTTTGCAAAATAATCACCACAATAAGTCTAATTAACATCTATCACCATACATAAACTTTTTTATGGCAGAAAATGAAGAGGAACTAAAAAGCCTCTTGATGAAAGTGAAAGAGGAGAGTGAAAAAGTTGGCTTAAAGCTCAGCATTCAGAAAACTAAGATCATGGCATCTGGTCCCATCACTTCATGGGAAATAGATGGGGAAACAATGTCAGACTTTATTTTGGGGGGCTCCAAAATCACTGCAGATGGTGATTGCAGCCATGAAATTAAAAGACGCTTACTCCTTGGAAGGAAAGTTATGACCAACCTAGATAGCATATTCAAAAGCAGAGACATTACTTTGCCAACCATAGTCAAGGCTATGGTTTTTCCAGTGGTCATGTATGGATGTGAGAGTTGGACTGTGAAGAAAGCTGAGCGATGAAGAATTGATGCTTTTGAACTGTGGTGTTGGAGAAGACTCTTGAGAGTCCCTTGGACT
>SJYX01000589.1:0-10185 GCA_006410675.1 Oreotragus oreotragus | reverse complement strand
ATTCTTGCCTGGAGAATCCCATGGACAGAGGAGCCTGGTGGTCTACAGTCCATGGGGTCACAAAGAGTCAGACATCACTGAGCCACTAACACTTTCACTTTCACCTGCAAAGTACGGGGTACATTCTGAGCCATGCGCCATGAAGAGCAAGATGCACAATACATTGCTGTTGAATTTATCAAGGATAAAACAAATGGATAACAACGATCTGACACACACATCTCAGAAACATGGAATTTCACAGCATGAAGGATATTTAATCTGACACTGGTAACTACATATGAGAGATACTATATTCAAAATAGGGAAATTTCTTTCTGCTTTCTTAAAAGTTCACCTTTATGACTACACTGTGTAATTAGGAATCTTCTACTCTCTTGCATTTTTCCACTTGTGAAATGCCTCTGTATACCTTATACCCACTTTTTTTTGCAGTACTGGTTTTATCATAAGTGAAACATAATACAACAAATATCTATCATCTATCATTTGTTGTGAATATTTTACCTGTTGCAATTTTTCCTTTAACTTTATTCACATATTATCGTTGGTTATTGTTGTCTGAAGCTTTTTTTCTTTTTGGATGCAGAAAAACCCATTGATCATTTCTTCATGTTTTTTATTGGGAAGCCATTCTTAGAAAGATTAGAGGGTCACCAGTGTTTTCATCTACTAGTTACATGGGTTCTACTTTAAAAAAATTAATTATTCTGGGATTTTATTCTGGGGCATACTGTGAAATAAGGGTTCAATTGAGTTCATTTTCCACATGCCTATAACATTAAAGTTAAACAGAAGATGCCAAAAAAATTTTAAAGAGCATAAAAGAAAAAACGGAAATCAGGCACAAAACTGAGAACAATTAAGCAAGCACTGGATTCTTCCACAGGACCTTTCAACACCAGAGGACAACTGACCAGTGTTTGCAGATTTCTGAAGAAACCATGTCCCCAGAGCAGTCTGACTAACCAAGATGTCTACACAGGATAAATACAACAAAAGACATTCTCAATGGGAAATAGCCACCTATAGAATTATCTATATCATTCCACTTATTGATGGAAAATAAACAACTAAAATAAGAATCAAAATTAAAATTCAAGGATGCAAACACCATGGTTAAAAAAAAATCATGGTGAGTACTGAACTCTAGTTAAATACACAACTAGATTTAAACCATTATAGGCCTTCAGTTCAGTTCAGTACAGTTGCTCAGTCATGTCCGACTCTTTGTGAACCCATGGATTGCAGCACACCAGGCTTCCCTGTCCATCACCAACTCCCGGAGTTCACTCAGACTCACGTCCATCGAGNATTAAGGCGATAAAACTAATGGGAAGCAATTAGAGTGATTCACATTCACAGTTAGAAATGGTAGACTTGCTTGACCACAAAGCCTCAGTTAAGTTACTCAGTCATGTCTGACTATTTGCAACCCCATGAATCGCATCACGCCAGGCTTCCCTGTCCATCACCAACTCCCGGAGTTCACTCAGACTCACGTCCATCGAGTCGGTGATGCCATCCAGCCCTCTCATCCTCTGTCGTCCCCTTCTCCTCCTGCCCCCAATCCCTCCCAGCATCAGAGTCTTTTCCAATGAGTCAACTCTTCTCATGAGGTGGCCAAAGTATTGGAGTTTCAGCTTCAACATCAGTCCTTCCAAAGAAATCCCAGGGTTGATCTCCTTCAGAATGGACTGGTTGGATCGCCTTGCAGTCCAAGGGACTCTCAAGAGTCTTCTCCAACACCACAGTTCAAAAGCATCAATTCTTTGGCGTTCAGCCTTCTTCACAGTCCAACTCTCACATCCACACATGACCACTGGAAAAACCATAGCCTTGACTGGATGGACGTTTGCTGGCAAAGTAATGTCTCTGCTTTTCAATATGCTATCTAGGTTGTTTATAACTTTTCTTCCAAGGAGTATGCGTCTTTTAATTTCATGGCTGCAGTCACCATCTGCAGTGATTATAGGCCTTAGTTTAACATTTATATAACAATGTAAATGTTATAAAACTTAAACAAGTACAACTAATGTAACAAACAAAAATTGGGGTTGGCAAGAAGGTAAAGCATGCAGTTGCATCTTTCAAAAACAATCTATATCGTCTCAAGAGAAACACGTATGGTAAAACAGTAACTCTAACCTCGTTATGTTTTTCATTATCTCAGTTCTTAACTGCAAACAGATTTTTCAAAATATATACTTATACTATGTCTTGTAGTCAAGAAGTTCTTATTTGGAAGCTCTACAATTCTTTTAGGTACCTTAAGTTTCTTTTCCTTTTCATAAATTTAAGTAAAAGTAAATTTAATCCTTTTTATTTAAAATAATAGGCACACTCTGATCAACAAAGCAATAGGAAAAAAAGGAAGAAGGGAGAGGAGGACGTAGAAAGAGAAGTTCATTCTATTTCTGGTTATTTAATGTATTATGGTTGTTATCTAAGGAATAATTTTTTAAATTTCTTATTTTAATTTTAATGAACTTACACAGATAATAGTGATTTTTTTATGTTACAAAAAAATCAAGTACAAAGTAGTCATAAAATAAAGATAAATCATCAAGTTTACAAAGGCACTGTACATCTTTTGAAAACTACACGTGAGTTTGACCCATAAACAACACACCTGGATATCAAACATAGCTCATAAATTTTGAGCCAGGTGGTAGTCCTCTGGGATCTTTTAACTTTGCATAAACAGAGCTGTGAGGTGGAAGTCTACTTTGTATTTTAGTACACAACTAAAGGAACTATTCAGGAAGTCTGATCTCCTGAATAAACAAACCTGATGATCCTCCCTTCAGTCTCATCCTAAACCGTGCCCTGCAGCAGCTGACTCTGCTCAGGTCCTCTACACGCTGAACAGTGGCTTCAGTGCTCTGCGCTCAGCAGCAGTGTGCACATTGTTGAGTGACAAGTGGGGCATTCTCCTGTCTGCTCGCAGCTCTGTGGGTGTCTGTACAGGCTCCTTCACACACTCCTTCCTTTCTTTACCTTCCTACATGTAGGCATCCCCCAAGGTTTCGTTCTCACTTCTCTCCTCTTCTCAGTCTAATTGCCCTGATTTATCTCACTCACTCCCAAACTCTAGCTCTGGCTTCTCTTCTGAGCTCCAAACCTAAAACTGGAAGAATGCGTTAGACATTTTTACAAGGATGGATGCCCTCCAGCACTTCCAGTCTGATATGACAGCACCGAATAAACCCCACCCTCCACCTCCACTCCAGCCTCTGTCACCCTTTACATCTCCAGTGGGGGTAATGGCAGCTCGTTCAACTTTCTGGTCACAGAGACTGAAAACTTGGGCATTCTTTTGGACACCAGCTTTGCTCCAAATTTACTATGAGACCTGGTGCGCATTACCTAATATATTTTTAGTACAAATCTTTAAATCTCAAGATACTTCTAAAGGCTTCCCTTGTGGCTCACATGGTAAAGAATCCGCCTGCAACGTGGGAGACCTAGGTTTGATCCCTGGGTTGGGAAGATCCCCTGGAGAAGGGAAAGGCTACCTATTCCAGTATTCTGGCCTGGAGAATTCCATGGACTGCACAGTCCATGGGGGTCACAAAGAGTTGAACACAACTGAGCGACTTCCACTCCAGTATAAACAAAGTTTATAGGTTTAAAAGTATTTGAATTGAATTTGAATACAAAATACAAATACATATATGATTTAGGAACAGTATTATTGTATAAATTGTATGTGTGCAAAAATATATATACAAACACATACACATAGGTGTCTGCATATACACATGCATGATGTGTATATCTAAAATATAAATAAAAGATATTACTATTATAGAATAGTCCCCTCATGAACAAAAGTACATAAAGGTCCAGTTTTATTCTCTCAGTTCTCCAGGTAACCTTTTAGCCTGAATGAAAAACATCAGTTGTTTCCTTCTAATGGCCTGCAATTTGCTCTCCTGTGCTGAAAGAATAAAACCAAAACCCCTAAGCATGGATTTCAAGGTGCTTCATATCTGACTCCACCTTAGCTTTCTGATCTCATTTCCGAGTACATTCCTTCTATTCACCATTTCTATCAAGCCACACCCCTATACTTACTTTTTCCCAAATACATCCTGCATTGTTGCTCTTCTCTCCAATCTAGAATCTCCATTTTAGAAAACCTCTCCTTCAAGGTCCAATTCAAATATCAACCTCTCAATGATATTTTCAATGATTCTTTATCAAGATAAGTGGCCCATATTCTACCTTATAAATAGGAAAATCTTCATAATTCTCTCTATTCAACTAGATTATAAGTACCTGAAGGACAGAGACGGTGGAGTATTCACATTTGACTCTTCATTACTTGTCTTATATACATTAGACATTTAATAGATGTATGTAGGATTGAGCTCCAATACTTTGGCCACCTGTGCAAACAGCCAACTCAATGGAAAAGAAGCTGGGAAGGACTGCAGGCAGAGAAGAGGGCAACAGAAGATAAGATTATTGGATGGCCTGAAGGAGATCAACCCTGGGATTTCTTTGGAAGGAATGATGCTAAAGCTGAAACTCCAGTACTTTGGCCACCTCATGAGAAGAGTTGACTCCTTGGAAAAGACTCTGATGCTGGCAGGGATTGGGGGCAGGAGGAGAAGGGGACGACCGAGGATGAGATGGCTGGATGGCATCACGGACTCGATGGACGTGAGTCTGAGTGAAGTCCGGGAGATGGTGATGGATAGGGAGGCCTGGCGTGCTGCGATTCATGGGGTCGCAAAGAGTCGGACACGACTGAGAGACTGAACTGAACTGAACTCACCAACTTAACGGACATGATTCTGAGTAAACTGCAGGAGAGAGTGAAGGACAGGGAAGCTTGGTGTATTGCAGTCCATGGGATCACCAAGAGTCAGACACAACTCGGCAACTGAACAACATGTAGGGCTGAATTGCATAAATAATGCCTTTTTTAAGTCTTTTACTTTCAAACAAGAATTAGAAGCATAGAGAAAGTTAAACTTATACAGTAAAAAGTGTATACTCAATAAATGATCAGTTGCAGATATATTTTTAAATGAAAACAGAGAAAAGAACTTAAAAATACACTATTAAGCTTGAAACTAAACAAAAATATTGTTTGGTGCTCCCTCTGCTGGCTTTGCAGCAGCAACTTAATGGCTGAACACTACCACCACAAAGTAAACAGTCAGCTCACTGCTCCTTGTGTGAACCTCCTGCAAATAACCAAAGCAGAAATTTTTTACTGAGTTCATCTGGAAATAATCTTATCTTCCAAAACATTTGGTCTATGAAAATTGTTTATAGAGAAACAAAACTTATAGTTTTGGTGATAATAAATCCTATAAGAACTCCAGTCCATATGTTTTCTAAATGTATCACCTAATTAATGTATAAAAAACTTTAAATTTGAGCTGACACTATTGAGAAACAAAGAAGGATGAGATCTTTTGTTTTCTAATTAATCTATAGTTTTTAAAAACTGATTTGGAACATAAGAGGTTAAATTCTTCTTGTGTTTCTAAACAGAGTTATTCTGAGTACCCTGAAGGCATTTAATTCCAAAACAGGAAGCCACAGAGAGGAACACTTGGTTACACTAATGTTATGCAGATCTTTTGGAACATATTTTCCTAAACACTTGCTGAAAGAACCTTTTCTATACTGTATGCTTTCACATAAAGCTGGAGAAGTTCCCACAGATAACACAGTGCCTTTACTGCTCAAATTGCCCTTTACTACTTTTCTATTTTCCTCCACTTTTTTTTTTTTTTACATTAAATGGTCTTCAGCTTGCTCATAGAAATAGCAGTAAGAAATCAGTTAGGAGTCAGTGAATGTTTATCTACAAACTATAACTCAGTTATTTTTGCATATATTTGTACAAAAACTATGGTATGACTTATGGCAGTCACATTTAAAAAAAAATGATTATATGACCCGATGCCATAGAAAGATTATCATGCAAAGCAGAGCTGTCACTATTAAAGATCCGTGTCCTTGCTAACAAATTCATGTTTTCTATGCTTTTAACTGTACTATAGTATCCCTTTAATCTAAAAACACATTAAATGAGATCTCACCCTTCCTGCTGAAACAAAGGACTGTAAATCACAGGAACGTGGAAAGAGCAGTGGGTTCATTTGAATAAGTGGCTTAAATGCTGGAACTACCTCTGTTACTGAGTTACTTAACAGGTGGTGGTGATCAATCCCATTTGTGTCTAACTCTGCGAACCCATGGACTGCAGCACGCCAGGCTTCCCTGTCCTTCACTGTCTCCTGGAGTTTGCTCAAACTCATGTCNTTAAATGCTGGAACTACCTCTGTTACTGAGTTACTTAACAGGTGGTGGTGATCAATCCCATTTGTGTCTAACTCTGCGAACCCATGGACTGCAGCACGCCAGGCTTCCCTGTCCTTCACTGTCTCCTGGAGTTTGCTCAAACTCATGTCCACTGAGCTGGTGCTGCCATCCAACCATCTCATACTCTGTCGCCCCCTTCTCCTCCTGCCCTTCTACTTAACTGGATCAGCTCTTTCCCAACCTCTCAAGTAAGGGTTCAGACGTCCAGTGATTAACAAGGTGCTTCCTATGGTTCCGTGACTAAATAGGTGAACTAGATCTTAGGTCCACTTTAAGTTACAGGTGTAAGGTTAAAAAAAAACACACACCAGATTGAGTGCATTTTTCATATGCCATTTGATTTCATATACCATTTCAATGCCATGTTTAAAAATAGCTTTTTCTTAGTTTCTGTCTTAGTTTATATTCAGTTATGTTTTAAAGAAAGTAAATGATCACTGAGCAATTATCCTTCTGTGCTGGAAATTAAGGTTTCATGCACATTCTTGATTATCCATAAAAATGAAGTACAGTAATCTTAAAAGCACTAGTCTAGTCAGAAGAACTCAAATAGGAAAAATAGTCAATATATTTGGATCTGCTTATGATTACTTTCAAAGAATTTATGAAAATATTTATTCCATTCTTAACATGTAGGCACTACGAATTTTTGTTGAAATCAGCTGTGAGAGCATCAAAATAGTATTCCAAATCCACTCTGCAGAGCTTGGAAATTACTTTTCCTTAAAAAAATCTCCATGAGTACAAGAACAAGGGTTAGCCACTACAGTGAGCTTCTACTGAGTGACATTCTTGTGCAGGGATTCCTGAGTGTTGCCCCCGCGCCCCCACCACTGAGATCACTGAGGTGAGAGGCTGTTGGTGGGCTGGTGCCTCCCCGTCAGGGTCACAGGACAATGGCAGCCAGACACAGAGGAGGAGGCAGAAGGTCAGAGAACAGAGGACATTCCTAGGCTCCCCCTGGCTCTGTCGTTCAGTACACTGAAACCTCTAAAATGCTGAGCTGCTGTCTTTTGAGCAGAGCGCTCAAATCATTAGATTCGTTTTTGGAATTTCAGCTCATGAATATCTCCTCTAATATTCAGAGGGCATTTCACAGAAATGTACAATTACATGTGTGACTCTAGCAAAAAAACCCTTATATCACAAACCATTTAACAGCAGTTCTTCATCATTTCGTGATTTCACTTTAAATTATTGAATACTCTATTCCGAAATGACACAACAACAAGCTCTTAGGGCTTTAAATTAGCCGGCAGTTAGACAATATTTTAAAAGGACATTTTGAAGTACAGGAGAAAAACATTCAGAACATGTGATTCATTGAATTTAATATATACTCGTGATGAACAAACAGAAGAAACTTATGATGTGGTTTGTTGCAAAATGGAAACAGTGGTAACCAATAAAAGTTACTCTTCTTGCATTCCTATTAGCCAATACCAATGCAGTAAACTACTAAGCAATTTCTGAACATTTCTGTAAGAAAATTTCATTTCCAAGTGAAATTACTGAACATTAGAGAAAATATCAGGAAAATCCATTTATCAGGCTCCAGCTGTGTTGATGTCATTATGTGCAAGTGTGTGACATCGAACACTGACATTATAGACTCTATGACATAACATGAAAGGATAACAAAATCAACAAAAATCAATGAATGTCACATTCATCTCAAAATACCTATAAAATCAATAAACAATAGATATTTTGAAATAAGAATACATATAGATGAATATAACTTTATATTCCAGATGTTTTTCCCAAGAAAATAAGAATACCAGAAGACCTTAACTATGATAATTCAATGTAATCTCACATAGAACTTCAATGATGAAGATTAAATTGTCTCCTTTAGGATCAGTAGGTCTCTAAAGTTGCTTAAAAGCAACTTTAATAGCAAGTCAAACACTGCTATGCAAGGGGATGCCATGGTCAGCTTTGACTTTTAGAAATATTACTCTGGTAGCCATGTTGGCCATGTGGCAGGACTGGGGACAGGATGGTGTGATGGGTAAGAATGAAGACCACGGAATCCAAGAGACTCAGCACTGCAGGACAAGTTGCTTAGTCTATCTGAGTCTTAATTTCCTCACTTTAAAAACAAAGAATGATGACAACAGCTACTTAGGAAGGTTACCATGAGATGAAATGAGAGCTGTTTTGCACAGTAAGTGCTTCATAAAGGTCAGCTATTCATTCTGTGAGCTCTTCCAATAAAGTTCACAGACCCTTGCTTAAAAGTTAATTTAATAATACAATGGTGTTTAGAAAAAACTATTAAATTGTTGTAACTCTTTTCTATTGCCTTCAGCTATTCCCCTGGTGGCTCAGTAGTAAACAATTCACCTGCCAATGCAGGAGACATAGGTTTTATCCCTGGGTGGGGAAGATCCCCTGGAGAAGGAAATGGCAACCCACTCCAGTATTCTTGCCTGGGAAATCCTATGGGCAGAGGAGCCTGGCGGGCTACAGCCCATGAAGTCACAAAAGAGTTGGACATGACTTAGTGACGAAACAACAACAATCCCAATATGGCAGCCCAAACTAGAACAGAATCTGGACAGTTAGCTTACTAATCACTTTGGTTGAAAATTCATATGAATTTATATTGAATATTATATAGAATATGTTACAGAAAAACAGATTACCTGTACTTAATTTTTTGATCCCCTGGAGAAGGAAATGGCAACCCACTCCAGTATTCTTGCCTGGGAAATCCTATGGGCAGAGGAGCCTGGCGGGCTACAGCCCATGAAGTCACAAAAGAGTTGGACATGACTTAGTGACGAAACAACAACAATCCCAATATGGCAGCCCAAACTAGAACAGAATCTGGACAGTTAGCTTACTAATCACTTTGGTTGAAAATTCATATGAATTTATATTGAATATTATATAGAATATGTTACAGAAAAACAGATTACCTGTACTTAATTTTTTTATATTGATGTTTTGTATTGAGAAAGTTTAATCCCAAACTGATAGAAATATTTTATCAGTATCTAAAAATCGATAATTAATTTTGAAGAGAGGAGATGAGAACATTTCAATAGAGAATAATTTCACTTCGCCTTGTTGACAGAGTAGGCTCTTTTCAAACTATGAGCCAGGTGGGAGTGCAAATTATTAAAATTATCTAGGAAGACTGTTTCCATATAATCTGCTAAAGATGGACATATACATAACCTCTGGCCCACCCAATCCACTCCCAAGTATAATCCCACAGAAATATGTCTAGATATTTAGCAAGAGATGCATAAGAATATTCACAGCAGCACTCTTTATAATAGCCAAAAAATGGAAAGAACCCACATCCCCATCATTCTAAAGGATGTATAAACAACTGTGGTAAATTTACACAATGCAACCATAGACAGCAAGCAGAATGAACAAACAACTACTATATACAATCCTGATGAATTTTACAAACAAAATATCGAAAAAAGAAGACACACACAAAAGAATATGTGGTATATGATATATTCATATAAGGTTAAGAGAAAGAGAAAAAGGCAAAATGAATGTTAAGTATCAGAAGTCAGATTACTGTAACCACTGGAGAGCAGGTAGTGACCGAAGTGTCTAGAAGGGGTTCTGGGGTTCTGGTAATGTTGTTCTTCTTTATCCAGGTGTTGGTTATATAGGTGCGACTGCCTTGTGAACACTTGCTGAGGTTTAAAAACCAAACAAACCAACCCACCTAGAAACCCATGTATGTTAGTCACTCAGCTGTGTCTGATTCTTTGCAACCCCATGAACTTGAGCCTGCCAGGTTCCTCTGTCCATGGAATTCTCCAGGCAAGAATACTGGAGTGGGTAGCCATTCCCTTC
>SJYX01000588.1:320148-379294 GCA_006410675.1 Oreotragus oreotragus | reverse complement strand
GCATTCTTCAGCATTGCCTTGCTTTGAGATTGGAATGAAAACTGACCTTTTCCAGTCCTGTGGCCACTGCTGAGTTTTCCAAATTTGCTGGCATATTGAGTGCAGCACTTTCACAGCATCATTTTTCAGGATTTGAAATAGCTCAACTGGAATTCAATCACCTCCACTAGAAGGTAAATAAACAGGGTGACAGCATACAGCCTTGTTGTACTCCTTTCCCAATTTGGAACCAGTCAGTTATTCCATGTAAGGTTCTAAACTGTTGCTTCTTGATCCACCCACATACAGGTTTCTCAGGAGACAGGTAAGATGGCCTGGTATTCCCATCTCTTTAGGAATTTTCCACAGTTGGTTGTTGTCCACAGAGTCAAAGGCTTTTGCATAGTCAATGAAGCAGAAATAGATGTTTTTTCCTAGAATTTCCTTCCTTTCTCCATGATCCAACAGATGTTGGCAATTTGATCTCTGATTCCTGTGCCTTTTCTAAACCCAGCTTTTACATCTGGAAGGACAAGTAGTTTCTGGCCTTCTCGTTGAAAAGAAAAAAATATTGATTTCAGCCATTGAAATGCTTGTTCAGCAACAAATGTACTACTACTGTGTGTGTATGTATTTCTGCTAGTCTGCATTTCACAGAAATTTGTGCACATGCGATTGTATACGTATGTTTGTGTATACACATGCAAGAGAAAGAATGAAATATCATTTTGGAGTATTTTGAAATCTTATAATCCTTCATTATATATTTAAAATTATTTAATTATTATTATTTCTATATGTATGATGATACGTGTTCTGTATTTTCAGGATTATTTCAGGATATTATACACACACATACAGACACATACATAACATAATAGGTTCCTACTGCTCCTGGAAAATATAAATATACTCCCCAGGAAAGAAAATTTTTAGGGCAACATCACAATATATTAGAGGCAGTACATTCTTTTCACTCTATCCTTCTACCTATTGTACATCATCTCAGGGAGACACTTTCTGTTATACATCAAGGGCAGATGTCACAATGCAGCCACTTTTGGAAACCTCCTCCCCATCCCTTCCTGCACTTGTGTAATTTTTGATGGGATAAAAGTAGAAGGGCAAAATTTGTTTCTTTCTCAAATGTAATCTCTTTTCTGTTCTTAAAAAAATCATGGTGAATTTGAAAACAGTACTGGGAAGATCGTGTGAGAATATCTGTGTTCATACGGCTCCAAACAAAAACAAATATAGGAGGACAGGAGAAAGCAAGGACAGGAGGACAGGAGACCTCAGGTTCACAGGAAAGAAAAAGCAAAAGCACGTCTGGATTTCAAATCTGCTACAATGAGTACTCAAACATGCAAAATTAGTCTTGCCAGCGTCCTCTTTCAATTCTTCAGACTCCTAATCATAGCACATGAGACCTTTCCTGGACCTTCCTTCATTTCCTTGGATAGGCTTCTTTTACCATCTTAAACTGTTCTCATGGGAGAGTTGAAAATGAATTCCCAGTACACTCCACTTTCGTCACTTCCCTCTCAGTCTGACCAGTTGTATCTGTCTATATATTTGTGTGTGTGTATGTTTTTTAATTTTATTTTACTTTACAGTACTCTACTGGTTTTGGCATACATTGACATGAATCCGCCACGGGTGTACACGATTGCACTTCCTGTTATGCTGTCTAATGCCCTCCTATTACTCTGCTTGGCAAATGCCTACTTATGTGCCAAGAGCCAACATCACAGGATGGAGATAANTATTTTACTTTACAGTACTCTACTGGTTTTGGCATACATTGACATGAATCCGCCACGGGTGTACACGATTGCACTTCCTGTTATGCTGTCTAATGCCCTCCTATTACTCTGCTTGGCAAATGCCTACTTATGTGCCAAGAGCCAACATCACAGGATGGAGATAATTTCTATGACCAGATCAAGTATCCTTCTATGCACTTCAATGATTTACTCCACTGTAATGCACTTGAGTCTTATTGTAACCAGAAGTAGGTTGTGAGCACATTTACAGAGTAGACTGATTTATTTTAGAATCTCTTGTATCTCATTTGTGTCCACAATATAGGCCCTTAGGAAATATTTACAGAACTAATAAATCATTATCTGTTTGTAAAGCAGAGAGATTTTGCCAGAGTATTCCTAAATGTATCCAAAATGTTTTATATTTTCCCATGTATAAATACATTATTTTCCTGAGAAAATTAGGATATCTGATGGAGTTAGAAGCAATTCTGTAGACTTTATTTAGCCCAGTCATTAAAATATTCACCAGGGAAACATGTCTAAAGTCTAACTAAAACATAAATAGCTTTTACTATAGGCCAGGTCATTTCTTCATTTCTATTGTCTCAAATTTAAGAGTAGATTTTGATAATGCTGCTGTTAAATCAGTTTTAAGGCAGGGTATGGACTAGACTAATAAAGGCATGAATCAGGAAAGCCATAAAGTTTTGGATGGGAAACAGGAAGCAGGGTGGATATGCTGAAATTCCATATAGTTTGCATTCTGTCTTTGTATCATGTTTAATAAGTCCATAAATCTTTCTAAATGCTGACAGTAATGCTGCTTCAGGCTGGTGGGAATGGCAGTCATTAAATAACTGTGTCATTCAAAAATGTGTTCTAACATGTATTTTTTACTATAATTATGAATAGGTCCCAAATCATCAAATTAAGCAGTCTGTAAATCCCTAAGAATTCTAGATGGGATATTAGGTTTACAATTATGGCCCCAACAGTGAACAATATTTTTCAAAGTAAAAACTACTTGAGGTTGAGAAATGCTTTCTCAGCAGGTAACATTAGAGTTGGTGATAAAAATAAAATCTGTTTTAAGTGTGTGTGTGTATATATGTATATATATTTTGATTAGCATTTATATATAATTTTATAATTGCTTAAAAGGGAGACAGTTTTCTTTTGTAAACAAATAGCACGTATAAAATTTAAAATTTTTAACAGGTACAGCATTGTTTATTAATAACAAACTTTATATTCTCTGATTAAAGGGATAATTGATAAAGCATATCACGTACCAAACTGTATGTTTGATGAACTTAGCTATGTGATCGCCTTGAATACCTTTTAAAACCTAGAGATGTGGACCTACTGTTAATTTTTATGAGGGATTTGGAATCAACATGGACCTTGAGAGAATTTATCAAAACTCAAACAGTAGAAATCCAGTTGTCCTGGATTGGTTCTCTTGTTTATGTTATTAGCCTCAACATCATTTTTTTGTATCATGATTTATGTTTCATCTTATAGTCAATCAAATGAGTTATAATGAAGGTAAAACTAAATGTTTTGAAGAACATTAATGAAGAGGTATTATTAGATTATTTCAAGTTGTAATAGCATTTCTATGGTTTATGAGATTAGATTGGATAATATAAAAGAAATTACTTTTTGAAGTGTAAAGTGCTATATAAACACTCAATATTTAACACACAGCCAGTACTTGCTGAGTACCTATTATCTTCCAGACACTATCCTAGGCTCGAAAGTTAGAGTAACAAAGTATACCTTGTTATGAAAGTATACTGTTATGTTATGAAACTCCTATTTTAGATTGGAGAATCAGGATACAGGTAGACAATTAAGTGAATGGGATAATTCTTAGCCTGATGAATGCTATAAAAATATGATGATGTAATAAAAAGCAAGCTGCAGAAACAAGACTAGTGGAAAGCTTGGTGTCTCTAGATTGAATGGTCACCAAGGATCAAGTGCTGGGGAGCCATGACTCAGCCTCTGGGAATAGCATCACATACAGAAACACACCCGTGCACATGCATACACAAGTATGCACAGACACATATATAATGCAAATTGTACAGAGTGCTCAAATGGCAAGAATAACCTTGAAACTTTCAAGGGACAGAAGGAAGGAGAAGTCAGTTTGACTATATTCTGGTGGAAAAAAAGGAAAATGGAGTGAGACTTTTCTCATTGGAAAGTCAAAGAGAGCTAGAGACAAGTTGAACCTCTTAGAGTGAAAGATTTGAAGAGCAGTCAAGGCGGTGAGTCTCAAACTAGCGGGAGAAAAGGACAAGTTGTTTTTTCTGTTTCGTCTTAATTTCTAACTCTGTGTTAGGCTGATAATCTTGTAAAATTCAAGAAAAATTAGAATGAGACTAGTATACTGATGGAAAAATACTATAAAACTGCTAAACACTTGCTATCATTCATCTAACTGTGGCCTATTAATAAAATGTTCATAGATTAGACATGTTTTAGAAATAGTATTTTTATCTCTAATTGAGAGGGTTTGGAACAGAATAGTAAGCCAATCTGATATAAAATATAATATAAATATGTATGTATGTGTGTGTGTATGTATAGTATCACCATTGAACCTTATAGCCTAGGTGATAAGAAATATATTTCCCTTTGGTTCCTGCACAGGATTTGTTGTTTGTTTTTTTTTTTTTTCCCCCAGGGATATCAGAAACAGCTCACATTAGAGTTTTGATTTTTGTCTTGTGCTTAAATAATAACAAAATGAAACAAAACGTAATGATGAAGTCAGAGAAAACAGTGCTTCTACAACATTCCAGAGCTAAATTTTAAATTTAATAATGGATCTAAACAGAGACTCTTATATATAAGTTAGTATTTTTAGAATCTGCTCACAATGAATCTATAATGATGATATTTTTATGAGAAACCTCTCCTGTTTTTGTCCATCAAATTGTAGAAGAGATGTACACCCGCGGCAGATTCGTGTCGATGTATGCCGAAACCAACAGAGTACTGTAAAGTAAAACAAAGTAAAATGCAAGCTCTAAAAAAAAAAAAAAAAGGAGGAAAAATCCTGAAGTGCAAAGAGGTTAATTCTTCCCAAGTTCTTGCACACAGGATGAGGCAAAACCAAGAACGGGGTGGGTTTGTTTGTTTCGGTCTTGCTCGTTATATGTAATCCAAATCGTTCATGATGTGAGCTTGATACTAGGTTAAAATAATTTAAGTTAACCTCTCTCTTTATATCTTACTTCATATTTCCTGAATTCACATATTGTTTATGCTGTCAACATGTTGTAAGTACTATATCAAGCGTATTTCAGTAAGATTTCTTAAAGAATCAAGTCATTTTCTAAGAGATGTTAAAATCTACTGAACTGTAATCATGAATTTTGGGGGAAAAAGACACTTAAAAGTACAGATTATACTTGAGATCCTCAGATCTGACAGACCCTATTTTACTTTTTACATCAAATGCTAGAACTGTCTACATCTTAATAAAAGTGGGTTTTACAAATGAAATGCTTTAAAGGCATTAGGAAAGATGCATCGAGTAACAAATGTGTGCCATGTTTTGCTTTCATTGGTTTTCCGCCCTGAAAGGATGACATAAATTATGAGAATATGCAGACAAATTATGAAGACACTCTCAGTGTGGCTAATAGAATCATTGATATGAATAGCAAGGAAGACAAATGGCACATAGCATACAATAGTCACATACCAGTGCTCACAACCAAATGTCTAATCAATTAAAACCTCCTTTTGTTAAATAGTAATAAATTATACTTCATAAGAGACCTGAATGATACAAGCAGATTTTTACAACTATAAAATTATAAAATTATTATCTAATAAAATAAAAATAGATACTGAAAATACCATTGTATTAGTATCCTAATGATTAAGTATGAGGGTTTTGTTTAAATCCCAGCTCAGCCATTTAATAACATTGAATAAAACAGTAACTTTGGAAACATTATATAAACCTCTGTTTCATTATTTCCAAAGAAAAAATGATAATAGCAGAGATGAAGAAGGTTAAACTCTTACCCTCACTGAAATGGGAGTACTATACACTGACTGCAAAATACTACTGCTGCTTAATGTGTTAGTATGCATAAAGCTTTTCAGCTCAACATTTAGCTCACAGTGCCTACTCAGTAAATGTGGTTACTGGCACTACTAGTGGTTGTAGAAGTAGAAACAATAGTAATATGTTGCTACTATTACTTAATTCTCTATAACGGCAAAATAATGAATGTTGAATAAATGAATTTATAAATCAATAAACAGTTTAAGCTTTGAACTTTTTTCAGAAAGGAATAACATATATGATAGTGGAGAAGTAAAATTTGTGTATGAATTCTCATTCCAAAGGATTTGGATCATACAACTTAAAGCTACTTAGATGATCAGCTGGTTCAGTTCTCTCATCTGTGGAGAAATATACTAAGTTCAAGGGAAACCTAGTATTCTGTCAACAATCACATCACTCTTGGCAGATTAAAACTCCTTTGGATTTAATTATGTGATGGATCAAACATTCACATGCGTACCAGGATGTATAATATTTTTTTTGTAGTGGTGAAAGTGATTACTATATAAACTAGTATGTGTATATTAAACATATAATGAGATTCTATATAAACTCTGTTAAAAGTTGTAATTGTCATGGAAAGAAAGATGAATATATATCCATTACAATTTGTAAAGTTTGCTTTAAAAATAGAAATAGTAGTAATAAAACATTGTGTTAACCACTCTATGTAACCCCATGGACTGTGTAGCCCACCAGGCTCCTCTGTCCATAGAATTTTCCAGGCAAGGATACTGGAGTGGGTTGCCATTTCCTTCTCCAGGGGACATTCCCAACCCAGGGATCAAACCTGGGTCTCCTGCATTGCAGGCAGATGCTTTACTGTCTGATCTACTAGGAAAACATTACNAGCCCACCAGGCTCCTCTGTCCATAGAATTTTCCAGGCAAGGATACTGGAGTGGGTTGCCATTTCCTTCTCCAGGGGACATTCCCAACCCAGGGATCAAACCTGGGTCTCCTGCATTGCAGGCAGATGCTTTACTGTCTGATCTACTAGGAAAACATTACATGTTGATTAAAAAATCAACGAAATATAGGGAAGTAATCAGTTTCATCATCATGCTTACATTGTCTATTGTCTCAAACCCACGTGCCAGTTTCCTCCAAGGGAGCCCAGGAGTACTGATATGACAGCTGCCTGTGGAGATTTTGCAATGTCATGGTTTTAGTTAATCTCTTTCTATCAGAAACTTCATGACCATTAGAATGATTCCTAACCACTGGAATTACATTTTCCATTCAAATTTTCTTGGTTGTTGTCTTATGAACAGACACTTTGCAAAAAATATAGAAATATTTTTGCCAGTACTAGCAGAGAAGAAAATGCCTGTCTTCTTCTTCTAATTTACAATCCTTGTTAAGAAGAATGCATCAGGCCTTAACTTACCTGACCAGATTCCTTGATTCTCTAATTCTTTCATACAGTGATTCCATAAATTCTCATTAAATGCTCTGTGTTTAAGGCACTAGGAATACAGTGGTTAATAAAGTTTCATACTATTCCTCATGGAATTTATGGTCTAATGAAGGATATAGGCAAGTGTCCACTCATTGGTGATGAATGAATGTCATCACAGTGGTAGGTGTACTTGAGAGCATAGAAGACACTCAAGTCAGACTTGGAAGACTACAGAATGCCTCTTAGGGAAAAAAACAAACAAAACAAAACATGCCTTTGAAGGTGATAGCTGGAGTAGAAATGAGTAAAGTGAAGGGTATCCCAGGAATAAGGATCAACATGGGGTAAAGTCAATTAGCAAAAAGAACATGGGGCATTTCATAGAACTGAAAGGAAGAAAGAATGAGATAGGGGAAGCTGTGAGAGGTATGGCTGGGGAGAGAGAGGAATTCAATGAAGAAAGGCTTAAGACATACTAAGGACTCAGGTTGTGAGACAGACACACACGTATGATGCACATGTACACACACACTCATAGACTCTCTGAGACTGTGTGAACATACAGCGCCTGCCAGCTAATTTGCAGCTATATACACAGAAGCTCAATCATGGATTTCTCGTGACAGGTTTTATAATCATCTCCTCCTCTTCATGCGCTGTCTTCATTTGAGTTTGAAAACAGTTTTGAAGACCCTTATCTTCCACAATGCTTTCTGGCTAGACTTTTACATGTATTTCAGATGCATTTTTCACATTTAATCTTGAGAGAAACTGGCAAACTGGGGAATCAAGTGAAGACTACAATTATTGCTCATGAACTTTTGACAATATTATCTGCAAAAGCCTGTTCACATTCATATATGAGCACAAGCCTGCCAGAATATAGAGACACATTTTTCTTCCATTTCAAAATTATATTTTTCAACTTCTATTTCTAAGGTCAGATTAACTATGACAGCATGTTGGAAGGCATGCTTGTCTAACACGTTTGCAATTCCATGAGTTGGAAGGCCCTTTGTCTCAACAACAATTATTTATGGAGAAATGCTTTCTTAGAATCAGACAGCACACAAGGTGTGTTTGTTAGAAAGTGATATAAAGACAACTTTACTCCAAATTAATAAATTCAGTTTGTATGTCTCTATGCAACACTAATGGACAAAGCCCTCTGCCAGTGTAGATGTAGAGGAGGGTAAGATGCAAACAGGGAGACAGATTTACGTTCATGTCGTGCTTTAGTTTCTAACAGGCATCACAGCTCTCCCTCGCAAAGCCCTGTGTAGTTGTTGGGAAAGGGCTTCTCATCTCCATTCGACATATAGGGAAACATCATTTAAAATTGTTACGTATTTTACCAAAGACCAATTGAAAGTAAATTACACAGCCAGGGTTAGAACACCAATCATCTGACTCCCAGTCCAGACCTCTTCTAAATGATCTTGCCCTCTCGCTGGAACATGGTTCTTCCCATCTACTTAACTCATTGCGCAGCTCAATTGTTTTTTCCCCCACATAACTGTGTGTCACAAAATTTCACAAATGTGTGTGCCTAAAATATGCTGATTAAGGAAAGGAAACATTGGTTTATAGATAAACCTATATAATATTGTAACTGACTACCCAAACCCAGCAGAAGTAACTTGATCACACTGTACATCATCTTTCAACTTTACTTCAAATCACATGCTCATTGCCTAATTAGTGTGATGAGGGAACAGTAATATGGGTCATATGCTTCGTTTCCGAGTTACAGAGTATCTCAGTGTAGGGAAGGTCATGACTCACTATTCCTGCTGCTGCTGCTGCTGCTAAGTCGCTGCAGTCATGTCCGACTCTGTGCGACCCCATAGACAGCAGCCCACCAGGCTCCCCTGTCCCTGGGATTCTCCAGGCAAGAATACTGGAGTGGGTTGCCATTTCCTTCTCCAATGCATGAAAGTGAAAAGTGAAAGTGAAGTCACTGAGTCGTGTCCAACTTTCAGCATCCCCATGGACTGCAGCCTACCAGGCTCCTCTGTCTATGGGATTTTCCAGGCAAGAGTACTGGAGTGGGGTGCCTACCACTGCTCAAACACAATTGCTTCTCACTTGCCATAAATATGGATAGGCTGTGCTAAAAATGAAATTATACACAAATATAAAGCCTATAGCCTATATGAGGATTTAATTCATTCTGTAAAAGTTTGAGATTAATAATAATTATACAATAACTTTATAGAACATGGTCTACTTTATGATAAATGCTATGTTAAGATTTTTCACCTCTATGAAAAGTATATTGCTAATTTATGTTTCTTCTTTATTCTTTGTTGTATATATCTTGTTTATTCTTTATAACTACAGTTTCCCTTATCTATCATTTAATTATTTCCATTTCTTCCTATAATGCATAAATTTTACTTTATTATAGCTCTTTTTGAAGAATAATATATATCTGCAGAGGTAATAAAAATTACAACTATGAAGTTACATTATTTTACACACAGAAAATAGCAATTTCAACATGTCAGCCACTGGTTATATTGTAGTCTAGTATACTCGTTCATTGCCTGTATCATTTACACTATTAAACCTTTTTATACAGCAGTTTTACAGTTTGTAGCAAGAACTATGATGATACTTTTAATTATCAATCAGCTTCTTCCATTATTTTAATTCACCTAAATGTATAATTCAATGAAAGCAGAAGCTATGTACAGTAGTTTGAACAATGCCAATTCTCTGGCATTGCCCTTCTTTGGAATCGGAATGAAAACTTGACTTTTTCCAGTTCTGTAGCCACTGCTGAGTTTTCCAAATTTGATGACCTATTGAGTGCAGAACTTTAACAGCATCATCTTTTAAGTTTTAAATAGTTCCTCTCCACTAGCTTTGTTCATAGAAATGCTTCCTAAGGCCCACTTGACTTCATACTCCAGGATGTCTGACTCTAGGTGAGTGACCTGGTGGTTATCTAGGTCATTAAAATCTTTTTTGTGTAGTTTCTGTGTATTCTTGCTACCTCTTAATCTCTTCTGCTTCTGTTAAGTGAAGTGAAGTCGCTCAGTCGTGTCCGACTCTTTGCGAGCCCATGGACTGTAGTCTACTAGGCTCTTCTGTCCATGGGATTTTCCAGGCAATAGTCCTGGAGTGGATTGCCATTTAGGTCCCTACCATTTCTGTCCTTTATCATGCCCATCCTTACATGAAGTGTCCCTTGATATCTCTAATTTTCTTGAGGAGATCTCTAGTCCCCATTCTGTTGTCTTCTTCTATTTCTTTGTATTGTTCATTTAAGAGGGCCTTCTTACCTCTCCTTGCTGTTCTCTGACTCTGCATTCAGTTATCTTTCCCTTTCTCTCCTGCCTTTTGCTTCTCTTTCCTCAGCTATTTGTAAAGCCTCCTCAGACGACTACTTGGCCTCCTTCCATTTCTTTTTCTTGGGATGGCTGTGGTCCACACATGATCTCTAACTCCATAGTACTTTCCTTTCCATAAGTAAATAAGTAAGTTGCTTGCTCAGTTGTCTCTGCCTCTTTGTGACCCCATGGACTGTAGCCCACCAATCTCCTCTAACCATGAAATTTTCCAGGCAAGAATAGGGAGTGGGTTGCTATTTCCTTTTCCAGGGGATCTTCCCAAGCCAGGGATGGAACCCACATTTCTTGAGTTTCCTGCATTGGCAGGCAAATTTTTTACCATGTGCACCACTTGGGAAGCCCCGTCCCTCCATTAATTCATTTATTATTTATTGTCCATGCCGTCAGTCAAGAGACCTCACATTCCCCTGCAGTGTATCCTATTATTGTGATGGTTAATTTTACAAGTCAATTTGACTGGATCACAGATGCCCAGGCATTTGGTCGAACAGTATTCTAGGTGTGTCTGTGAAGGTGTTTCTGGGTGAGACTGACATTTGAATCAGTAGCCTGAGTAGAGTAGATAGCTCTAACATGGGTGGCCCTCATCTAATTGGTTGAAGGCCTGAGTAGAACAAGCAGGCTGACGCTTTTGCCAGTAAGAGGGGGAACTCCTACCTGTCTTCTGAGCTGGGATATTGGTCTTTCTCTGCCTTTCTATTTGAAATGAAACATTAGCTCTATTTGTGTCTTGATCCTCCTAACTTTTGGATAGGAATTTACACTCTCCCAATTCTCAAGTCTTTGGACTTGGACTGAAATTACAGCTTACTGATTGCAGAGTTTGGGACATCTTAACTTCCATCATCATCTGAGCTAATTCTTGATAATAAATATCTTCCTATGTAGATATATCATATTTGCTCTATTCCTCTGAAGAACTCAGACTAATACAACTATATATGCAAAGACTTCTGCACAACTATTAGCCACATGAATTCAAGGCCAATGACTTATGTGTTAATCAATTATATGTCAAAGTATATAGACATTGCTTTTCTTAGAAGTAGTTTGTTGGATCCTTGATTGTTTTTCACTATCGTTTGTTCATACAGTCTATAGTCTTAAAAGTACTTGTGAGTTTGGTTAAATAAAATCTACAGCAAGTCCAGTGCAAAGGCACTGTAGAAATTGCTGTTTGTGGGCTTGATATAAAAATGTTAAAACAGAATTTCTCCTTCCAGACATTTCATAATGTCTTTTAATTTTTTTAGTTTGATAATTTTAGCTTTATTAATGGGCTCTCACAAAGGATGTAATCACAGGTCACTTCCTTTTTTATTGAATATTACAAGAATAAGTTCACCCATTTTTTGTAGCCTAGTTATTTTGTGGTTGTATAATATTCTACTGAGTCAGTATATCATAACTGAATCAACCATTTCTAAATATTTGTTTTATTCTAGCTCCTAACTATTATGGACAAAAATTTCTCTGAATTTTTTACCTTGATATTTCATGATGTAAATGTTAAAATTTGTGAGGTAATGCAAAAGCATTTCTTAAAATGATTTTGCCATTTTATATTTTTTCATCCAACAATATTATCAGATTTCCGCTTTTTACTGACCTAATGAGTGTGAAATTGATTGTAAGTTGTATTTTTCTAATACCTGTTAGGTAGTTAGAATAGGAAAAAGGAGTCCAAAATGGTGGTGGCTAAAAGACAAAGAAAGGAGAAAGCCCGCAAAAATAGTAAAAAGGAATGTCCAAGGACCAGAGTGAGAGCCACAGGCTGAAACACACAGCTCTCTGGCTAGCCCAGTTTACATAAAGCAGGCTCAGGGGGAGGACAAAACACACGAAAAGAGGAGCCAAAGTTGAGTTATGTGAATTACTAAGGTAATCCTTTTACTTCCTAGAGACAATATGCGTATTCTTCTGTATGTTAGTCGAAGGGTTTTAGGAGCTTGGATTTATGTTGAATTTCTTATTCCATTGTTGTGTGTATGTGTCTGTGGGTTTATTCCATTGTTGTGTGTGTGTGTCTGTGACATAGTGGTCTAGTTTAATTTTAAAATATGTAGAGCCTGTTCTCTCAACATTCTATTAAGTGGTATAATCTTTCTCCAGTGATCATTGTGCTACATCTGTTGACTTATTTAGGGGATAAGTTTACATATCCCCTAAATAAGAGTCTATAGTATCTGTTGCTGGCTTTGGTCACTGTGTCAATCCTCATGTCAATACTGTACAATAACCTCTACTTCTACGTTTATGCTTTTCATATAAATTTTTGAACTACTTGTCAAACTCCTCAAAAAATCCCCTACATTTTGAACTTAATTGCATTAAACCTATGATCAACCTGGTCACACTTCTCATTGGTATATTTAATCTATCTGTGAATATGTATATCGCTTTCTTTAAAGATTTTCTTTATCCTGGTATCAATAGTGCCTAAAACTATGACTGAAAGGTTGATACTTGCATGTAAATATGGCTAAATGGAAATATATAAATGTAAGTCTAACGGAAATATTTGCATGTAGACATTAATATTTGCATGTAAATATGTCTAAATGGAAAATATTAATGGCATTAGGACTGATGTTACCTAAAGAAAGAAATAAGTTAAACCATTAGCTGATTTTAAAATTCTCTTTGCAACATTCCATCAAAGGTTTGTCTTGTCTCTATTTGGCACTGCCATTGAGAGGGCACTTACTACCTGCTGAGGAGGTTTCTGAGGAATGAATGTTTTTTTGTTGTTGTTGTTGTTTTTTAAATCAGTTTCTCAGCTTGTTCTAAAGTTCCCATTCAGTTTGACTTATTTGTAAAATTTCACATATTTCCTTTTAGATTTTCATTTAACTAGCTCAGGTTTTCTTTTTAGCTGCCATTTCCTTAACCTCCTCTTACTGATCACAGATTTGTTCTTTCTTCTTTGTAATTTATAGAATCCTCTTACTTGAAACAGAAGCACCATTTATCAAAGGTTTCAGTGTAAGTCCATGTGTCGAGCTTCGTCCTTTGTATTTTCTCCCTCACCATTCATTGAGATATTGAGATCATCTTCTAAGCCTGTCTATGTTTCATCTTCCAAATTTTATGATATACACAGCCATGCTACAAACCCATCAAAGCCTTCATTATTCCCCATTTATATGACTCTGTAGGAAACAGTTGCTGTCATTTATTAATATTTAAATAAGCCATTCTTTCCTACATTCTTTTATATTTTAATGCTCTAACTCTCTACTTTGTCTTTCCTTTTCCCTGGTAAGGAAATTACTTTGAATTTCTCCCCATATACATGTGAAAAACTAAGGCTATGCTTATGATCTCACCTATGCCATAGGGGACTTTTCCAAGGCTATTGACAATTTTAATTAATCAAATGGATGAGGATGGAGTCTGCCTTTGAATCCCAGCTTCCCTCACTCTAGGAAAAAAAATTGTAGAATCATAATTTCATAGCTTTTAAATAAATTTAGGAGATGAAGAACATGAGATCAGAGGAAGCCAATTCATATCGTGCTATTGCTTCATTTGTTTTAGAAAGTATTTCAACTTATTAAAAGAATGAATGTCTTGAGTAAGGCCAGGAGTAGCTCTCCTGAGACATTCTGTATTTCCCATCCTTGTAACTTTGCTGAATCCAGTATAGATGCTCAATATATTTTCATCAAACACATTTACTGATAGAAGGTATTTTAGAAATAGGACTACCTGTCAGGTCTGATATTTCTTTTAGAAGAATTATAGATATAAAAAAAATGCAATTGGCAAATAAAAAGGCTCTATGATTTTTATTGCAGATGATTTTTAATAAAAAGGAAAATTACTGCATGAGAGGATCCAGCTCTATTAGCATGCATTGAAACATTTTCCAATATTAGCACTGCATTCCATTGTGACCTGCCACTGGTTCTGATCTCAGGCAGCAAGCTGAGACTTCTGCTTTTGCTCAGCTAAGCCTTATGAACACACACTCTCTCTCACTCCTTCCCTCCTTCTCCCTCACCCTCCCTCTGCCCTTCTCTGTTTCACATCTAAGTCCTGGACCCAATCTGTAATTTGCCCAGTGCAGCAGCCATTCTCATTCCCTTCCCAATAATTATACCAAGGACAGAAAATGCCCCTAAATTAATCCATCACACTGGCACAGATTCTAATGAGTGGGAAATGCCAAAAATGATCCATTATCACTGCAATTGGAAAATCATAATATCATAGTTCAGCTTGAGCATCCAGTAAAGGAAATCTCTGAAGCATACAGTGAAGGCTGGATGTGGAAAGCAATCTCTGGTCCCGGAGCTGCCTCGGTGGGACACTAACTGATTCATATGTCCACACAGCTATGCCCATCCACATGTACAGACATTACCCCAGAGTACCCTTGTGTGCGCATCCTGGGTTTTGAAAAACTAGATTATTCTTCCCCAGTTGAGTTTTAAAAGGTCATTTGACCAAAATGCAATGCCACAGTGCCCTCCAGTGGCAGAACATATTTAGAATAATTATTTCTTGGTGGCAGGGTTCTTGCTTCAAAAACCATGGGATGTTAAGAGAAGGTAAAAGATAAGATCAACGGCAGCAACAAGCTCTTTCTGCACCTACCTACTCTCATTTTTAAAAACTGCCCTCCTTTCTGCATTGTCTGATCTCACTTTTCTCCAATAGTTCTGTATTCCTTTAGTTCACCTTGCAAAAGTGGTAGGCCAGCCACCCCAAGGTCTGTATTGTTAGTGTAGTAGTCGGATGAGTGGGGGAAACCATTTTCTCCGCTTCTCCTACCAAATGGGGGAGGTAATACGAGCAAAGTGTCCAAAGAAAGATGACCTAACCCCTCAGATAGTCAAAATCTTTACATCGGCCTCTGGTGAATTTATACTTTGTGTATAACTAAATTTCAGGAATATTCCTATCAGTTCTGAGTTTTACTGTGGGCTGCACATAGTAAAATGCAAATATCCTTAAATTACTTTGATTAATCAGTTTAGCAATTATACATTAATAATTTTAAAATTTTTTATTTCATCATATTTTATGTATTTTCCCCCCAATAACCAGGTCTCACAGATTCCGTTATGAAAAATATGGTGACAAGTTTATGCATGGCATTTGGGAAGTAAGAGTTAGGTGTACCATTTTTCTTTATTTGAATTTTAAACCATTGTGCAATTCCAATTAATAAGTGGAAGAATCACATATCACTTATCAAGAATCACTTATCAAGAAATTATTATCAAAAAGAAAAGTCTGAATGTCACGGTTGAATGGTAGCAATGAAATAAAATAAGTTGGGTTGGTAAATCTTTTGTATATATAATATATACTCATGTAACCTGTTTTGTGAAACAAAAGAAAAAATAAAAATAATAACACCGCAGGAGAAGGCAATGGCAACCCACTCCAGTACTCTTGCCTGGAAAATCCTATGGGCGGAGGAATCTGGTAGGCTGCAGTCCATGGGGTCACGAATAGTTGGACACAACTGAGTGACTTCACCTTCACTTTCATGCGTTGGAGAAGGAAATGGCAACCCACTCCAGTGTTCTTGCCTGGAGAATCCCAGGGGTGGGGGAGCCTGGTGGGCTGCCTTCTATGGGGTCGTACAGAGTCGGACACGACTGAAGCAATTTAGCAGCAGCAGCAGCAGTGACCACAAAAGTAAAATTCATGAGAACTGAGTATGAGTAAATAGAATACAGAACTCAGGTGAGATGAAGGCTGTTTGCAATATCCCCATATACCGAGTCATGAAGCTCTCAACCTATGAGAATCATATTTTTTAAAATAGCATGCAAATATTTAAGTAATATTTAAGCAGATATTACTCTTAGCCCTTATTTTCTCAGCTATTCTTTCAACAAAAAAAGAAAGAGTTATTTTTATTCATGAGGTTAGAAAAGGAGGAAGCTATACAGTGTGGTTACCTTTGAGCTGGTTTATGAAGACCGCCACCTTAAGAAGCATTTCAGAGCAAAAGCTTCAGCCATTAGACAAACCAACTACAGAAGTCCAAGCTCTGAGAAATTTTGTCCATGAGTTCCTGTATGACCATGAATGCTGCTTTTTTTTTTTTTTTTTAAATCAGTCTGAGATTCTTCCTGCATAAAATAAGACTACTTAAGAATACCTACGGGGAAAGCAATGGCACCCCACCCCAGTACTCTTGCCTGGAAAATCCAATGGACGGAGTAGCCTGGTGAACTGCAGTCCACAGGGTCGCTAACAGTTGGACAGACTGAGCGACTTCACTTTCACTTTTCTCTTTCATGCTTTGGAGAAGGAAATGGCAACCCACTCCAGTGTTCTTGCTTGGAGAATCCCAGGGATGGGGGAGCCTGGTGGGCTGCCCTCTATGGGGTCACACAGAGTCGGACACGACTGAAGTGACTTAGCAGCAGCAGCAGCAAGAATACCTATATCATAAAGTCATTAAAATAATTCAAGGATAAAATATCTGTAATTGTGTAAACATAAGAAAAAACCTAGTATATATCTAAGGCAATGTGCCCAGCATAGTAAATAACCAGCCAGTTTAATTTAAATTTAATTTTTCAACTATTTCAGACTACAGAAAATGTGTAAGCAATCCATACACATTGTGAACCTGGTTAAGTAGTTTCCATAATGCTTCAATCACAGGAAAAAATCTGCAGTTCAGTTTTGTTAGCTCCAGGTCAGAGACAATTTGAGTAGTGAAGAATTACTAGTTTAAAATGACCCTGATTTCCACAAATTAATGATCTCATAGTTTACTTGGGTCTCAGTGCTGTCATCTTAAAAATGGGAGAAATAAATTTTAGGTCATTTCAGTTACTAAAATATTCAATATATTAATTTAACATATACTAAAATATTTTAACATATATTAATACTATAATGTAGCAAAAATCTGTCACATTACAAAGAAAGAATTAGCTCAGAGTACAGTATTATACTAAATAAGCAGATGTAAGATCTTGAAAATCTCATTTTTCCTCTCAATGAAGCCTGTAATTATAGTTACAGTAAGGTATGACCAGAAATCTTAAAAGGTACATATTATATGTGACAGATTCTCTTAATTTTATAAATAAACAGACAATGATTGATGGTCGCGGGGAACTTCCCTGGGTTTTAAAGAGGTGTTTGGTCACAGATTTTGCTTAATCGTATTCTCTAAGCACGACGATGTGGCACCGGTACAGTCTTCCCTTATTCTCCAGCAGTGGCCAATAACAGATCTGAGAGAAGTGTGTTCACATACCACGCCAGGCACTGCAGCCCTGGTTTCCCTCAGATCTCTTTAAATGCATCTCCCAACACTTCTGTCTGTGGCCCTATAGCCCAGCCACATCTCACACTTTATCTTTGTCTGATCTTGACAGGTCATTTAATGTCTCAAGTCATTGCTCTTCCTGTCCTGTCACCCACATTGCCATGCTCTTTTCATACCCAGAAACATCCTGTTATTTGTAGCACTCGTCCTAACTCTGATGTTGACTTCTCACATCTCCTTCTTCAGAATTGATTGCTCCTTCCCTTGCCTTCTTAGAGCATCGGTGCTTTTTGCTAATAGTTATTTTGTTTGGACTTAATACAAATGATTTTATCCGCCCATGCATCTATCCATCATCCCAATCTATGAAATGCATGATTGACAGTAGGTAGGAGAACAAACACCCCACTCCAGTACTCTTGCCTGGAAAATCCTATGGACGGAGGAGCCTGGTAGGCTGCAGTCCATGGGGTCGCTAAGAGTCAGACACAACTGAACGACTTCACTTTCACTTTTCACCTTCATGCATTGGAGAAGGAAATGGCTACCCACTCCAGTGTTCTTGCCTGGAGAATCCCAGGGACGGGGGAGGCTCGTGGGCTGCCGTCTTTGGGGTCGCACAGAGTTGGACAGGACTTATGTGACTTAGCAATAGCAGCAGGAGAACAGTCTAAGGCTTAGGAATTTTATTTCAGAGAAATGCATCATGTGCCCCTTCTCTTCCACTTACCACTCTGGACAGTTTATCAGCTTTCAGGCTCAGTTTACTCATCCATAAGATGTAGGCCAAAATCATTGTACTGGCATTATAGGCCTTTGAAAAGATTGGTTGAAATGGGCTTAAAACACTTATCCTGGATCTAGTAAACACTCAATACATGCAGTAGCTATTATGACTACTATTATTACTATTCTGTCTTTCTATGCCAACTGCCAATTTTATATCTGTCATCAAGGCCTCACTCCTGAACTTCAAACATGTACAGCCGCTGTCCTCTAAATATCCCAGTTTTAGTATCTAAGTGACATGTAAAATTAACCTCTCAAAAGCTGAACTGCTGGTGAGCCCCCAAAACAAAACCTTTCTTATTCAGTTGCCCCATTTACATATATATATGTGTGTGTGTGTATATATATATATGTATAATGCTATACATAAATTCATGTCTGTAATATTTATAACATATGTATATAGATCTCCCCAACACAGTGATTGAGCCTGGGTCTCCTGCTTTGCAGATTCTTTACCATCTGAACCACAGGAGAAGCCCATGTAATATTATATACATATGTATTTAATATACATACACACACATATATATATAGTTAATGCTCAAGTTATTTTGGAGTCCTTTCTCTCTTTCAAACTCAATATCCACTCTATTAGAAAATCATACTGGCTGTTCTAACAAACATCTAGAATATTACCACTATGCTCTACCCCCAGTGTTTCCATGTTGATCTGAACCACTGTAATTCTTTACATGTGCTACTGAATTTGCTTTTCTGGGTGGAATCCTTGCTTCAGCTTTTGTCTTCCTTAACATGTGCTGTGGTGCTGTGTTCTGTGCTTAATTGCTTAATTGTGACCCCATGGACTGTAACCCACCAGGCTCCTCTGCCCATGCGATTCTCTAGGCAATACTGGAGTGCGTTGCCATTTCCTTCTCCAGGGGATCTTCCCAACCCAGGTGTTGAACCCAAGTCTCCTGTATTGCAGGCAGATTCTTTACTGTCTGAGCCACCAGGGAAACTCCATACATACTAGGTATTTTAACTTAAAAATATATTTGTAAAAGCATCACAGAAATCAGTAAATGTACCCACCACCCTCAGAAGTTTCCACTTGGTATTCTCCTCTTTCCCTTCTTCCTTTTCCAACCTATCACTGAATTGATTTACATCCTCAGATCAGTTTGCGTTTTGTAATATTCTGGGCAAGTTGAATCATACAGTGGGTGATGTTGTATTCAAGACTTCACATGAAAATGTGCCATTGTTTCACTGAGTAAATAACAGAGTAAGTGGAGAGGCTAAATGTTATGGTTGTGTATGTACAGCTTTTTGAGAACAGCTAAAAAGTTTCTAAGTTGATTCTGGTGTTTGTCATGCCCTCTGGTATGGTTTGAAGGCTCCAGTTGCTCAATATCCTATATAGCATTTGGTGTAGCTAATCTTTCCAATTTTAGTCATTCTATTCTGTGTGCAGTTGTATTTCATTGTAGCTTAAATTTGCATTGCTATAATGATTAAGGAACATAATTTTATGTGTTTATTTGACATTTGTGTATCTTATCTGGAGAAGCCTCTTTTCAAATACTTGCCATTTTATTGTTTTCGTGTTGTTGAGTTTTGAGTTTTACATATTTTTGCTTTCCTCATGGCTTAGATGGTAAAGAATCTGCCCACAATGCAGGAGACCTAGGTTTGATCCCTGGGTTGAGAGGATCCCCTGGAGAAGAGCAATGCTACCCACTCCAGTATTCTTGCTGGAGAATTCCATGGACAGAGGAGCCTGGAGGGCTACAATCCATGGGGTCACAGAGTTGGACACAACTGAGAAACTAATACTTTTTCACATCTTTTGCATTCAGTTCCTTTATCAGATATGCTCTTTCCTTAGTTATTCTCCCAGCCTGTTATTTGTCTTCTTATTTTCCTAATAGTATTTAGACAATAAGCTGCCCAATTTCCCACTTTCTTGTTTTAAGAGCCGTGCTTTTGGTAAAGTCCTAGAGATATATCCTATTTTTTTAAATCACAGTATATTTCTGTAAATTTAGCCTTTCTTCAATTTTTCTTATATTTTTTATTTCAATAATTGCTTATATCCTATAAACTTCCTAACTCACTTATTTTCCTACTTACATATTATAGATTTCATTAGCTTTTTCACAATCAGGTTTTCAGTGAATACTGACAGTTTTAATTCTGTTTTTTTTTTAAATTTCTTAATTGGTGGAAAATTGCTTTACAGTGTTTTGTTGGTTTCTGCTGAACAACAATGCAAATGATAGTTATCCCCTCCCTCTTGAGTCTCCCTCCTGTCTCCCATCCCACTCTCCTATGTCATCACAGAGAGTTTTAATTCTTTCTTTAAATTAATTTTATGTATTTATTTATGCTGTGCTGGGTCTTTCTTGCTGTGAGGCTTTCTCCAGTTACAGGGAGCAGGGGCTGCCCTCTACTTGCAGCGTGCAGGCTTCTCATTGTGGTGGCATCTCTAGGGCACACAAGCTGAGTAGTTGCAGTTCCTGGGCTTCAGAGCACAGGTTCAGTGGCTGTGGTACAAAAGCTTAGTTGCTCCACGGCATGTGGGATCTTCCCAGACCAGGAATCGAGCACATGTCTCCTGCACTGGCAGATGGATTCTTTACCACTGAGCCACCAGGGAAGCTCAGGAGTTTAAATTCTTATTAATTTAATATTTCCATTCTCAATCTTTTCTATTTACTGCACTGAGTAGAAACTCTAGATCAGTGTTGGATAGAACGGATAACATTTTTATCTTGTTCCTAATTTTGTTGTTTTTGTTCACTTGCTCAGTCATGTCTGACTCTTTCCGACCCCATGGACTGCACCACACCAGGCTTCCCTGTCCTTCATCATCTCCAGGGGCTTGCTCAGACTCAGGCCCATTGAGTCAGTGTTGATCTCCAACCATCTCATCCTCTGTCATCCCCTTCTCCTCCTGCCTTCAATCTTTCCCAGCATCAGGATCTTTTCTAATGAGTCAGCTCTCTGCATCAGGAGACCAAAGTATTGGAGTTTCAACTTCAGCGTCAGTTCTTCCAATGAATATTCAGAGTTGATTTCCTTTAGGACTGATTGGTTTGATTTCCTTGAGGTCCAAGTGACTCTCAAGAGTCACCACAATTCTCCAACACCACAGTTCAAAAGTATCAATTCTTCAGCCCGCAGCTTTCTTTATAGTCCAACTCTCACATCCATACATGACTACTGGAAAAACCATAGCCTTGACTAAATGGACCTTTGTTGGCAGTGTAATGTCTCTGCTTTCTAATATTCTGTCTAGGTTTTTCATAGCTTTTCTTCCAAGGAGCAAGTGTCTTATAATTTTGTGGCTGCAGTCACCATCTGCAGTGATTTTGGAGCCCAAGAAAATAAAGCCTGTCACTGTTTCCATTGTTTCCCCACATATGTGCCCTGAAATAGTAGGACTGGATGCCATGGTCTTCGTTTTTTGAATGTTGAGTTTTAAGCCAGCTTTTTTCACTCTCCTCTTTCACCTTCATTAAGAGGCTCTCTAGCTCCTCTTCACTTTCTGTCATAAGGGTGGTGTCATCTGCATATATGAAGTTATTCATATTTCTCACAGCAATTAGAGGAAGATAATGAATTGTTATTTTTACAAACTAAGTAATTTAAGTATTCAATTCAGTCTCTCAGTCGTGTCTGACTCTTTGAGACCCCATGAACCATAGCACTCCAGGCCTCCCTGTCCATTGCCAACTCCTGGAGTCCACCCAAAACCATGTCCATTGAGTCAGTGATGCCATCCAACCATCTTATCCTCTATCATCCCCTTCTCCTCCTGCCCTCAATCTTTCCCAGCATGAGGGTATTTTCAAAAGAGTCAGCGCTTCACATCAGATGGCCAAAGTATTGGAGTTTCAACTTTAGCATCAGTCCTTCCAATGAACACCCAGGACTGATTTCCTTTATGATGGACTGGTTGGATCTCCTTGCAGTCTAAAAGATTCTCAAGAGTCTTCTCCAACACCACAGTTCAAAAGCATCAGTTCTTTTGTGCTCAGCTTTCTTTGTAGTCCAACACTCACATCCATACATGACCACTGGAAAAATCATAGCATTGACTAGACATACCTTTGTTGACAAAGTAATGTCTCTGCTTTAAATATGCTGTCCAGGTAGGTCATAACTTTCCTTCCAAGGAGTAAGCATCTTTTAATTTCATGGATGCAGTCACCATCTGCAGTGATTTTGGAGCCCCCCAAAATAAAGTCAGCCACTGTTTCCACTGTTTCCCCATCTATTTCCCATGAAGTGATGGGACCGGATGCCATGATCTTTGTTTTCTGAATGTTGAGCTTTAAGCCAACTATTCACTCTCCTCTGTCACTTTCATCAAGAGGCTTTTTAGTTCCTCTTCACTTTCTGCCCTAAGGGTGGTGTCATCTGCATATCTGAAGTTATTCATATTTCTCCCGGCAATCTTGATCCCAGCTTGCGCTTCTTCCAGCCCAGCATATCTCATGACATACTCTATATGAAAGTTAAATAAGCAGGGTGACAATATACAGCCTTGACGTACTCCTTTTCCTATTTGGAACCAATCTGTTTCATGTCCAGTTCTAACTGTTGCTTCCTGACCTGCATACAGTTCTCTCAAGAGGCAGGTGGTCTGGTATTCCCATCTCTTTCAGAATTTTCCACAGTTTATTGTGATCCACATAGTCAAAGGCTTTGGCATAGTTAATAAAGCAGAAATAGATGTTTTTCTGGAACTCTCTTGTTTTTTCAGTGATCTATCAGATGTTGGTAATTTGATCTCTGGTTCCTCTGCCTTTTCTAAAACCAGCTTAAACATCTGGAAGTTCACCATTCACATATTGCTGAAGCCTGGCTTGGAGAATTCTAATCATTTCTTGACTAGTACGTGAGATGAGTGCAATTGAGATGAATGCAATTTAAGTTATTAATAATTTTTAAAATACCCTAAAAAGTAAAATAATTTAGTTTTAAGAATAATGTCACTTACAAATTACCTTTATCATAATGTTTTAAGAAGTTCATTTCTGTTCCTAATTTTCTGAGGCTTTTTGTTTTGTTTTTTTTCCTAGAGATTAATGTTGGACTTTGTCAACTTTTTTCTGTATCTATTAAGATGTTCATTTATTATTATTTTAATTATTAATGAATTAAAAAGATGAATTACACTATTAATTTCCAAAGCACAACTCATCTTTGCATTTCAATTGATCATTATGCATTAATCTTTTATAGATTATTGGAGTCAATGTTCTTGTAATGAATTTGTTTTGTTTTAGTATCAGTGTAATTTCAAATGAGTTGGGAAAATGTCACTTTGTTTAGATATCTGAAAGAGTTTGTATAAAGTTGATATCTTTTCTCCTTAAATGTTTTTACATGTAGTTATCATTTCAATGGTCTTCATTCCTGTTCATAGATTTTGCCTTCATCTGATGATATTTTCCTTCTATGTGAATGACTTTTTAAAAACTGTTTGTAATATAGGTCTGCCAGTAATGAATACTTATGTTTATCTGAAAAAGTCTATATATTGCTCTCCTTTAGGAATTATATTAATATTTCAACTGGGAATAGAATTTTAGTTTATTTTTCTTTTATTTCAACATTAAAATATGTTTTACTGTATGCTCATTTGAATTTTTTTCTAGTGAGAAATTGGCTAATCAATTGTTATCTTAATCTTTATCTCTCTGTGCCTAATTATATCTGGATGTTTACAATTTTTTAATTTTCGTTGGCTTCAGAAACTTGAAAACTCTGTGTCAATATAACATTTTATAACATTTCTCTCTTGGGTTTTACTGTGCTTCTTGGATTCACTGCATTCTGCATTTTATCAAATTTGGAAACTGTAGGCTTTTTTGTTTTCCTGTTTTCCATATCCCTTTTCCATTTTAGTGGAACACTTCACAAATATATTGGGTCTCCTGAATTTTTGCCATAGCTCACTGATGCTTGGTCCAAGTTTGTCAATTCACTGAGCTAGTGCAGTAGCAAGGCTCACCTCATTTGTTTTCCATTTTTCAGTGATCACTATTTGTCATTGCATTGTGTCTAGTGTTGTAAACTTTTTTGTTTTAGGTATTATGATGATTTGATAATATGATTATCTAGATTTTGGGGGCAGTGGAAGCTAAACATGATCCCTTTTCTACCATATTGGTCCCAAATGCTAAGAGTATCCTTAGATAAGAAAGAAGTCAGTTCAGTTCAATTCATTCGCTCAGTTATGTCTGACTCTTTGCGACCCCATGAATCGCAGCACCCAAGGCCTCCCTGTTCATCGCCATCTCTCAGAGTTCACTCAGACTCATGTCCATCGAGTCCGTGATGCCATCCAGCCATCTCATCCTCGGTCGTCCCCTTCTCCTCCTGCCCCCAATCCCTCCCAGCATCAGAGTCTTTTCCAATGAGTCAACTCTTTGCATGAGATGGCCAAAGTACTGGAGTTTCAGCTTTAGCATCATTCCTTCCAAAGAAATCCCAGGGTTGATCCCCTTCAGAATGGACTGGTTGGATCTCCTTGCAGTCCAAGGGACTCTCAAGAGTCTTCTCCAACACCACAGTTCAAAAGCATCGATTCTTTGGTGCTCAGCCTTCTTCACAGTCCAACTCTCACATCCATACATGACCACAGGAAAAACCGTAGCCTTGACTAGACAGACCTTAGTCAGCAAAGTAATGTCTCTGCTTTTGAATATACTATCTAGGTTGGTCATAACTTTTCTTCCAAGGAGTAAGGGTCTTCTAATTTCATGGCTGCAGTCACCATCTGCAGTGATTTTGGAGCCCCCAAAAAATAAAGTCTGACACTGTTTCTCCATCTGTTTCCCATGAAGTGATGGGACCGGATGCCATGATCTTCATTTTCTGAATGTTGAGCTTTAAGCCAACTTTTTCACTATCCTTTTTCACTTTCATCAAGAGGCTTTTTAGTTCCTCTTCACTTTCTGCCATAAGGGTAGTGTCATCTGTATATCTGAGGTTATTGATATTTCTCCTGGCGATCTTGATCCCAGCTTGTGTTTCTTCCACTCCAGCATTTCTCATGATGTCAAGCATTTGTCTAATCAAAATTCAGCAGTGACTCACTTTCCTCATAGACAAAGTCAAGTTTGTATTAATGGCCTATCAAGCCTATCTCCTTACCTCCTTGATCTTATTTTTTCCTATTCCTAACTTTGGTCCAGCTACATTGATCTTTCTTATGTCACTCTAACATTTCAGTCACGTTATATTCTTTAGGTCTTCACACTAGGTAATAGCTCTATGTGGATGTTATATCCTTCCTCCTCTCCAACCTGCTTGGCTCATACAACTCCAAGAAAGGTTTTCTCATGTGTCATTTCTCTGTGAGGCTTATCTTCACATTGCAAACACTTTCTCTCTTGTTTTTCTGATTCATATTACCCCAGCTCTACATTTATTTTTTTCCATAATACTTATCACATTGCAACACATTAATTTTGAAATTAAAAGAGGCTTACTCCTTGGAAGAAAAGTTATGACCAACTTAGATAGCATATTCAAAAGCAGAGACATTACTTTGCCAACTAAGGTCTGTCTAGTCAAGGCTACAGTTTTTCCTGTGATCATGTATGGATGTGAGAGTTGGACTGTGAAGAATGCTGAGCACTGACAAATTGATGCTTTTGAACTGTGGTGTTGGAGAAGACTCTTGGGAGTCCCTTGGACTGCAAGGAGATCCAACCAGTCCAGTCTGAAGGGGATCAACCCTGGGATTTCTTTGGAAGGAATGATGCTAAAGCTGAAACTCCAGTACTTTGGCCACCTCATGCAAAGAGTTGACTCATTGGAAAAGACTCTGATGCTGGGAGGGTCTGGGGGGCAGGAGGAGAAGGGGACAACAGAGGATGAGATGGCTGGATGGCATCATGGACTCGATGGATGTGAGTCTGAATGAACTCTGGGAGTTGGTGATGGACAGGGAGGCCTGGCATGCTCCGATTCATGGGGTCGCAAAGAGTCAGACACAACTGAGCGACTGAACTGAACACATTAATTAAAAACAATAATGATTTAGTTATTTCTCATCTTCACTCTCATGACCACTGTACTCTTGCCAGAAGGTAGGTTCTACCAGGGCAGGAATCTGGTTTTTTGGGTTTTTTTTGGTCTCTATAATGAGGACATTTTTTGCAGCTTCTTAATATTTACTGATTAAATTAATAAAACCTACAAGTTAATGGACCCATTGCTGTTTATTACAAATGCAGAAGACTATCTTAACCATTGCTAGCAAAGGCTTAAAATCCAATGTAGGAAACTAAAAACTCAACCAACAATAAGATTACAGTGTAGGGCATTTGTAAATTCTATTCCACAAGTAGGATGTGTCTTTTTTTTTGTTTGTTTCTTTTCCTTGAGAATCGTAAGAGAAAATGTTTCCCCTCAGGAATGGTGATTTGTATGCAATAAGTGCCTATAGGACCTTCAGTTCAGTTGCTCAGGCATGTCTGACTCTTGGGGACTCCATAGACTCCAGCATACCAAGCCTCCCTGTCCATCGCCAACTCGCAGTTTATTCAAACTCGTGTCCATTGAGTTGGTCAAGTCATCCAACCATCTCACAGGAATGGTGATTTGTATGCAATAAGTGCCTATAGGACCTTCAGTTCAGTTGCTCAGGCATGTCTGACTCTTGGGGACTCCATAGACTCCAGCATACCAAGCCTCCCTGTCCATCGCCAACTCGCAGTTTATTCAAACTCGTGTCCATTGAGTTGGTCAAGTCATCCAACCATCTCACCCTCTGTCATCCCCTTCTCCTCCTGCCTTCAATCTTTCCCAGCATCATGGTCTTTTCAAATGAGTCAGCTCTTTGCACCAGGTGGGCAAAGTAATGGAGTTTCAGCTTCAGCATCAGTCCTTCCAATGAACATTCAGGACTGATTTCCTTTAGAATGGACTGATTGGATCTCCTTGCAGTCCAAGGGACTCTCAAAAGTCTTCTCCAACACCACAGTTCAAAAGCATCAATTCTTCAGCACTCAGCTTTCTTTATAGTCCAACTCTCACATCCATACATGACCACTGGAAAAACCATAGCCTTGATTAGATGGACTGTTGTTGGCAAAGTAATGTCTCTGCTTTTTAATACACTGTCTAGGTTGGTGATAACTTTTCTTTCAAGGAACAAGCATCTTTTAATTTCATGGCTGAAGTCACCATCTGCAATGATTTTGGAGCCCAAGAAAATAAAGTCTGCCACTGTTTCCACTGTTTCTCCATCTGTTTGCCATGAAGTAATCAGATTGGATGCCTTGATCTTTGTTTTCTGAATGTTCAGTTTTAAACCAACTTTTTCACGCTCCTCTTTCACTTTCATCAAGAAGCTCTTTAGTTTTTCTCTTTCTGTCATAAGGGTGGTATCATCCGCATATCTGAGGTTAGTGATATTTCTCCAGGCAATCTTGATTCCAGCTTGTGCTTCATTCAGCCCACGGGGGTGGGCTTTCTCATGATGTACTCTGCATATAAATTAAATAAGCATGGAGACAATATACAGCCTTGACGTAGTCCTTTTCTTATTTGGAATCAATCTATTGTTCCACGTCCAATTCTAATTATTCCTCCCTGACCTGCATACAGATTTCTCAAGGGGCAGGTCAGGTGGTCTGGTACTCCCATCTCTTTCAGAATTTTCCACAGTTTATTGTGAACAGCCTCCCACCTCCCACCCCACATCTTCCCTCCAGATCATCCCCATACACCAGATTAGAATGAAAACTGACCTTGTCCAGTCTTGTGGCCACTGCTGAGTTTTCCACATTTGCAGGCATGTTGAATGCAGCACTTTCACAACATCATATTTGAGAATTTGAAATAGTTCAACTGGAATTCCATCACCTCCACTAGCTTTTTCATTGTGATGCTTTCCTAAAAAAGGAAAGATATACCCATTTGAATGCAGAGTTCCAAAGAATAGCAAGGAGAGATAAGAAAGTCTTCCTCAATTTGTAAGACCTTAATGTATTTATTTCATCCCAATCTCTTATAGTCTTTTTTTTTAATTCTACCAGTTTATTTCTACCAACCAGTCATCCTCCACCCACATGCACACATGCTTAGTCATGTGACCCCATGGACTGCAGCCTACCAGGCTCCTCTGTCCATTGGATTCTGCAGGCAAGAATACTGGAGTGGGTTGCCATTTCCTCCTCCACGGCTCTTATAGTCTTTTTGCATTTTATGATTTCCATTAATTTATGAAGTATCTTGGGGGAAGGCAATGGCACCCCACCCCAGTACTCTTGCCTGGAAAATCCCATGGATGGAGGAGCCTGGTGGGCTGCAGTCCATGAGGTCACTAAGAGTTGGACACGACTGAGCGACTTCACTTTCACTTTTCACTTTCATGCATTGGAGAAGGAAATGGCAACCCACTCCAGTGTTCTTGCCTGGAGAATCCCAGGGATGGGGGAGCCTGGTGGGCTGCTGTCTATGGGGTCGCACAGAGTCAGACATGACTGAAGCGACTTAGCAGCAGCAGCTCGAAGTATCTAGAGGAATTGAGAAGTACATAAGTATAAAATCTGATTGTCAGGAGTGAATTGGTGTGAGTAGGGATTTAAGCACTAAGCATTAAGTTCCAGGTATAATTAAGAATAAGTGGTCAAGGGAAGTTTATAGCTATACAATCCTCCCTCAAGAAACAACAACAAAAAATCAAACAGACAACCTAACTTTACACCTAAAGTAACTGGAAAAAGAAATAGAAAACCCCAAAATTAGTAGAAGGAAAGAAATCATAAAGATCCAAACAGAAAAAAATAAAAAAGAAAGAAATAATAGTAAAGATTAATAAAAATGAAAACCTGTTTTTTTTGAGAAGAAACAAAATTGGCAAACCCTTAACCAGACTCATCAAGAAAAAAAGAAGAATCAAGTCAATGAAATTAGAAATGAAAAAGGAGAGGTTACAACAGACAATGCAGAAATACAAAGGATTATAAGAGATTATTATGAACAACTATATGGCAATAAAATAGATAACCTGGAAGAAATGTACAGATTCTTTGAAAAGTTCAATCTTCTAAGACTGAACCAGGAAGAAATAGAAATTATGAGCAACCCAATTGAAGCACTGAAATTGAAGCTGTGATCAAAAATCTCCCAAAAAACAAAAGCCCAGGACCAGATGGCTTCACAGGAGAATTCTATCAAACATTTAGAGAAGAGTGAATGCCTATCCTTCTAAAACTCTTTCAAAAAATTACAGAGGAAAGAAAACTTCCAAACTCATTCTATGAGGCCACCATCACCCTGATATCAAAACCAGACAAAGACAACGCACAAAAAAGTAAACTTCAGGCCAATATCACTGATGAACAGAGATGCAAAGATCCTCAACAAAATTTTAGCAAACAGAATTCAGCAATATATCAAAAAGCTCATACACCACAATCAGCTTGGGTTTATTCCAGGGATGCAAGGATTCTTCAATATACAAAAGTCAATCAATGTGATACACCATATTAACAAATACCTATTTATGATGAAAACTCTTCAGAAAATGGGCATAGAAGGAACCCACCTCAACATAGTAAAGGCCATATATGATAAGCCTCCAGCAAACATTATTCTCAGTGGTGAAAAATGCAAAGCATTCCCCCTAAGATCAGGAACAAGACAATGGTATCCACTTTCGCCACCATTATTCAACATAGTTCTGGAAATCCTAGCTACAGCGGTCAGAGAAGAAAAAGAAATAAAAGGAATCCAGATCAGAAAAGAAGAAGTAAAACTCACACTGTTTGCAGATGACATGATACTGTACATCAGTTCAGTTCAGTTCAGTTGCTCAGTCGTGTCCGACTCTTTGCGACTCCATGAGTCGCAGCACACCAGGCCTCCCTGTCCATCACCAACTCCCAGAGTTCACTCAGACTCACGTCCATCAAGTCCGTGATGCCATCCAGCCATCTCATCCTCGGTCATCCCCTTCTCTTCCTGCCCCCAATCCCTCCCAGCATCAGAGTCTTTTCCAATAAGTCAACTCTGCATGAGGTGGCCAAAGTACTGGAGTTTCAGCTTTAGCATCATTCCTTCCAAAGAAATCCCAGGGTTGATCTCCTTCAGAATGGACTGGTTGGATCTCCTTGCAGTCCAAGGGACTCTCAAGAGTCTTCTCCAACACCACAGTTCAAAAGCATCAATCCTTTGGCGCTCAGCCTTCTTCATAGTCCAACTCTCACATCCATACATGACCACAGGAAAAACCATAGCCTTGACTAGACGGACCTTAGTCGGCAAAGTAATGTCTCTGCTTTTGAACATACTATCTAAGTTGGTCATAACTTTTCTTCCAAGAAGTAAGCATCTTTTAATTTCATGGCTGCAGTCACCATCTGCAGTGATTTTGGAGCCCAAAAAGTCTGATACTGTACATAGAAAACCCTAAAGATAGTATCAGAAAATTACTTGAGCTAATCAGTGAATTTAGCAAAATTGCAGGATACAAAATCAATACACAGAAATCACTTGCATTTCTATATACTAACAATGAAAAATCAGAAAGAGCAATTAAGGAATCAATCCCATTCACCATTGCAACAAAAAGAATTAAATATATAGGAATAAACTTACCTAAGGGGACAAAAGAACTCTACACAGAAAATTATAAGAAACTAATGAAAAAAATCAAAGATAACATAAACAGATATTCCAGGTTTCTGGGTAGGAAGAATCAATATTGTGAAAATGACTATACTACCAAAAGCAATCTACAGATTCAGTGCTATCCCTATCAAAACACCAGTGGCATTTTTCATAGAACTAGAACAAAAATTCTCAAAATACATATGGAAAAACAAAAGACCCTGAATAGCCATAGCAGTCTTGAGAAAGAAGAATGGAGCTGGAGGAATCAAGCTTCCTGACTTCAGGTTATACTACAAAGCTACAGTCATTGAGACAGTATGGTACTGTCACAAAAACAGCAATATAAACAAACAGAGCAAGAGAGAATGCCCAGAAATAAACCCATGCACATATGGGTACCTTATTTTTGACAAAGGAGGCAAGAATATACAATGGGGCAAAGACATCCTCTTCAATAAATGGTGCTAGGAAAACTGGGCAGCTCCATGTAAAAGAATGACATTAGAACACTTCCTAACACCACACACAAAGATAAACTCAAAATGGATTAAAGACTTAAATGTAAGACCAGAAACTGTAAAACTCTCAGAGGAAAGCAGGCAGAACTCTCAATGACATTAATCAAACCAAGATCCTCCATGAGTAATGGCAATAAAAGCAAAAGTAAATAAGCGGGATCTGATTAAACTTAAAAGCCTTTGCACAGCAAAGGAAACTATAAGCAAGGTGAAAAGACAACCCTCAGAATGGGTAAAATAATAGCAAATGAAACAACTGACAAAGGATTAATTTCCAAAATATACAAGTAGCTCAATGCAACTCAATACCAGGAAAACAAACGACCCAGTCAAAAAGTGGCAAAAAGACCTAAACAGACATTTCTCCAAAGAAGACATACAGATGGCTAACAAACACATGAAAAAATACTCAACATTATTCATTATTAGAGAAATGCAAATCAAAACTACAATGAGATATTACCCCACACTGTTCAGAATGGCCATCATCAAAAAGTCTACAGACAATAAATGCTGGAGAAGGTGTTGAGAGAAGGGAACACTCTTGCACTGTTGGTGGGAATGTAGATTGATACAGCCACTATGGAAGATGGTATGGAGACTCCCTAAAAAACTAGGAATAAACCACCATATGACCCAACAATCCCACTCCTAGGGATATACCCTGAGGAAACAAAAATTGAAAGAGGCACATGTATCTCATTTTTCATTGCAGCACTATTTACAATAGCTAGAACATGGACGCAACCTATATGTCCATCAACAGATGAATGGATAAAGAAGTTGTGGTACATATATACACAATGGAATATTACTCAGCCATAAAAAGGAACACATTTGAGTCCATTCTAATGAGGTGGATGGACCTAGAACCTATTATACAGAGTGAAGTGAGTCAGAAAGAGAAAGATAAATACTGTATTCTAGCACATATATATGGAATCTAGAAAAATGGTACTGAAGATTTATTTACAGGGCAACAGTGGAGAAACATACATATAGAACAGACTTATAAATATGGAGAGAAGGGAGGAGAGGGTGAGATGTATGAAAAGAGTAACATGGAAACTTACATTACCATAATGTAAAAGAGATAGCCAACAGGAATTTGCTATATGGCTCAGGAAACTCAGGGGCTCTGTATCAACCTAGAGGGGTGGGATGGGGAGGGAGATGGGAGGGAGATTCAAAAGGAAGGGGATATATGTATACCTATGGGTGATTCATGTTGAGGTTTGACAGAAAATAAAAAAAAATTCTGCAAAGCAATTGTCCTTCATTAAAAAATGAATTAATTAAAAAAAAGAATAAGAGGTCACTGTTTCAATGAATTGGGGTCTCCTGCCCAATGGCCAGCACCAATTTAACAGCCATCTTAGAAGCAGACCCTCCATCCTCAGTCAGGCCTTCAGATGATCACAACCCCAACTGGCACTGTAATTTCAATTCATGAGAGACTGTAGTTAGATCAGCCTAGTTAAGCTGCTTCCCAAATCCTGGTAATATAGAAATCTATATTTGCTTTAGGACACTGTGTTTTGAGGTAATTTGCTGCATAGCTATGAATAACTAATATATATAGTTTAAAAAAGAAGAAGAATATTTGAACTACTAACTTCATTGTATTATATGAGCCTATAGTGTGGGAGGATTACTCCTGCTGTTGTTGCTTACTAGTTTCTACCCAAAGCCTGAATTGTTGAAGGACTAGAGTGAAGATAAATCAACTGAAAGAGAAGTAAAATAAATAGTGTATTAAAACCATATACAGTAAGAAGTAGGGCTGGATATTGGATGGTACTTTTGATACCACAGGCAACAAGTTTACCAGGTACAAAGGTTTTTCACAATGTTGTAGGTAGGTCAAAATATTTACAGCCATGTTCTTAATAATACTTCCCTGGTGGCTCAGATGGTAAAGCGTCTGCCTGCAATGTGGGAGACCCAGGTTCAATCCCTGACTTTGGAAGATCCTCTGGAGAAGGAAATGGCAACCCACTCCAGTACTCTTGCCTGGAAAAACCCATGGATGTAGAAGCGTGGAAGGCTACAGTCCATGGGGTCGCAAAGAGTCGGACATGACTGAGCGACTTCACTTTCACTTTCTTTCTTAATAATACACGTCATTAGTTGTGCAAACATTCACAGAACTTGTAACATATGTTGGGCTCTCTAAAAAGCACTGAACAACACACTGTGATGTGAAAGGCACACTATTCATGACTAACAAACTACCAAATCTGTACTCACCATGTTTTGAATAGCTGAAGAGACATAATATCTGCTTTAACATGGCATGGGTTAACATTCAGAGACTACCTTCACCTCTTGCTTCTTCTTGGCTGAACCTGTATTTTAAAAAGACAAAGAGAACATAGTTCCATGTTCATTGCTTTCACTAGGTTCTATTCCATATGTTTAGAGGGAGCATCTCATTTTCAGAGCACATGCAGATTGAAGACTCAGTCACATTGATCTGGTCTTGTGATTTTTGCTTTCCCCTACAATATGTTTTCTTTGATTGCCTTCTGTGCTCAAATATGAAAGACGGGGAAAGTCTTCATAACTTACTCAAATAACTTTTCCAAAGTGTCATAGTATTGCATGATTCTCAGAAAAATGAGGGAAATGCAAGATGAGGAAGGCAAGTCAAAACCAAAACTCAAACATTTAGTTTTAAAAAAGATAAAGTATAAGAAAAGAAAGAACTGGCCAGATATTGTTGTTGTTCTGGGAATATAAAAGAATAGGTATCTTTTATAGAGACCTTAACATGGACTTTCAGGCATAATTCTCAGTGACTTTCATTTATTAAATCCTTTAGTCCTCACAAGAGTTTTATGAAGTGAGATTTATTCTTATCCCTATTGCCCAGATGAGAAAGGCAAGGAACCTGGAAGTTAAATAATATTCCTGAGATTATATATATATATATAGGGTTTCCCTGGTGGCTCAGCTGGTAAAGAATCTGCCTGCAATGCAGGAGACCTGGGTTGGGACAACCCCCTTGAGAAGGAAACGACTATCCACTCCATTATTCTTGCCTGGAGAATTCCATGGACTGTATAGTCCATGGGGTTGCAAAGAGTCAGACCTTCACTTTCACACACACACACACACACACACACACACACACACACACACACGTGCACGCACACACACACATCTATGGGGTTGCAAAGAGTCAGACATGACTGAGTGACCTTCACTTTCACACACATACACACACACACACACGTCCATGGGGTCGCAAAGAGTCAGACATGACTGAGTGACCTTCACTTTCACACACACACACACACACACAACACACACACACACTGCAGTACTTCCACAGTCTGATTGCAGAGCTTTCCTGCTTAACTTTATGTTTAAAGAATCTGACATGCTAACTGTGTAGTTGTAAGAGTTTGCAGTGTGTAGAAAGGAGATAGATAAATCAGTATTTTGCTTCCAATGATTATAAATGGCATGAGTGATGACATTTGTAAACATAGGTGTGTGTTTAAACTATCATTCACCTGTGTCTATACCTCCTTTTTGTTTCCTCTTTCAAATGAAATATTTACTTTGGAGTGGGCTTTTAAATGTCATCTGTTTTATAATCTCTGCATTAGCCTTAAAACCCAGGCTACTTGCGACTGAGTGGGGGATTCTGTGTTGGAAAGTTGAACAAGAATAGAATATTGAATTAATGAGCTGTAAATTGGTATTACTGTTAGAAATAATTTGGTGTTTTGGTACTTTTGGTCATTTCCTACATGGTTAATCTATTTTTTAAAAAACATAACAGGCTCATTCTAGCATGGGAAATGAGATCAAGATAGCAAATAAGTACATATCTACTATGTTTCTGAATATATTTTGGGAAAAAGTTTCCATTTACTTTATTGTTATTAGTTTTAAAAGCAGCTGCAAATGAAACTCTTATTCTGCAGCATTAGTATCAAGAATGGATAAAGAAGATAAAAGTTCTAGATTCAGTTTTTCCTCCAAAAAAACATTTGCAGGACTGAGTATGTTACTTCCTTCTCAGGTAACTTATTTTTAAGTAGACCAGAATAGTATAGATTGGGGAGACATAACAGAATTCTAGCAAACCATGCAATAACAATCTAGTGGCAGAGAGAACAATTCACTAGTTGTTGCTAGAGACAGGTGATAGAAGAAATATAAGCCACCTTACCTTCCTGATTTAGGCTTCCCTGGTGGCTCAAATAAATCCTCCTGCAATGTAGGAGATCTGGGTTCTATCCCTGGGTTGGGAAGATTCCCGGGAGAAGGGAATGGCTATCCACTCTAGTATTCTTGCCTGGAGAATCCCCATGAACCAAGGAGCAATGGCAAGCTACAGTCCATGGGATCACGAAGAATCATACACAACTGAGTGACTAACACTTTCATTTTGTTTCAACTTCTTATGGCAATATCTGAATAAATTTTAATGATGACATTTATTACATAGGATCCTTTCTAGTTTCTGTCATTAGACTGTTAGTGCTTGTATTTCAAATTTAAGTTCCTTATTTTTATTAGTATTTTTCCTTTTATTAGAATTTGAGGGACACTACTTTGGAGGTGAATCAGTTGCATTATTGAACCAGAAACCCATTATTTTGTCTCAATAATGAGTATTAATATTTTTATCTGATATTTTATACTCATGATATATTTATATACACACACACACTCACTCATAGAAATTAGTGATATATTTCAGATGGTAAAGTATCTGTGTGCAATGCTGGAGACCCACGTTCGATCCCTAGGTTGAGAAGATGCCCTGGAGAAGGAAATGGCAACCCACTCCAGTACTCTTGCCTGGAAAATCCCATGGACAGAGGAGCCTGGTAGTCTACAGTCCATGGGGTCGCAAAGAGTTGGATACGACTGAGTGACTTGACTTTACTTTTTACTTTATAAACAAAGTCATGATCTGCTTTCTCTGCTTTGTCATTAACACTTACATCCCTTTTTTGACCAACATCCTGAGAGTTATCACATGGCTCACAAATTTTAGAGACAAAATGCTTTCTAATATTTCAATTCTGATGACCCTTTTCATGTGATAAGGGATTGTATATTTCAAAGCCATTGACAGGTGCCTTATATTTGATTATCTTTAAAACAGTTCTGCACTAAGGGCAACACACGTGATATAGTGTTCACTTTACAGTGAGGGGAAGCAGACTCAGACATAACTAAAATGTTCACTAGGTTGCTGGAACAGGCCAGGGTTCCTGCATCCAAACTTGGTCTTTCTCTAATGTGCTGTCGAGCCATTGTTGAATGGTTTTAAACTTGGGGAAAATAAGAAATTTAGTGTTAATCAACTTCTGTTTTCAGATACTCCTGCTATGGAAGGCATATTAAGAGATGACAAAAAATAAAACCAATATTCTGCAAAATTCTAATTTAATATGAAATAGCTCTTACAGCCTAATAGAGATATGAGCTCTTTTAGTGATTCCAAATTATGGAAGGAAAAAAGTAGAATAAGATTTGTGCTGCTTATGAATCATCAGCAGCCATAAGTTAATCACATTAATATGTTTTGGTTATAAATGAAGGCTATTTGTTTACTGGTTTGTGACAGCATTCCGCCCTAACACTGTCTTACTCACAACCAAGGAAGTTTGAAAAAGTATGAAAATATAAAGTCAAACAGTTTGAAGCTCTATTTTATGGGAAAGATATACACATTGTTTGTTGCATAGAATTTAGAAGCTTGCTTGAATTGTTCCTTATAAATACATATCTATTTTATAAAGTATGTTTAACATTCAGATAGTATACAATGAGGAGTTTAATTCGTACCCTAAATGATGGAAATATCATTTTCTACTATTAGCTGTCAACTGTATCAAATCAATTAAAAGTGTCAGTTTTCTTTTTCCTTTGTCATTTTATGCCAAAATTCCACATAAGATTTTTCCCTTAATGCTGTTTTGAATGTGTCCTACCACCACTTAACACTAATCTAACCATCTCAAAAGACTTCTCAAATCCCATATGAAAAGAAATGTTTGCAAGGGCATAACACTGTAAGTATATCAGACTTTAGAAAAGTCTAATTTTGTGGTGCTAAAAAATGCAATCAACATAGAGAATTGGGTAAAATTATTAAAAATCAAAAGTGTGAAAAACATAGAGTATCCTAATTAAAGAAGCAGAGATGTTGATTTATATGAAGATAAGAATGCAAAATAAGAAACATCTAGCACAATTATACACAGATTAGTTCAAGGAAACACAGGCAGAGAACAATTAACTCTTGGATTTCAATTACAGTCTTTTTAGATCTTGTTATATGTTTAAGTGTCTGAAATTAATAAATGTGCCTGGTAGCAATTTCTATTTCATAGATATGCTTCCTTGACTATACCCCAAATATATTTTCATTTGGATTAAAATTTTAATATAATTCAGGAGTTGAATTGTTAGGTAATTTTATCAGTAGTTGAAAAGGGAATGACCAAAGTAAGATTAAAAAAAATTTAAGGTACAACTTTAGTTAATGATTTGGTGCATTGAACAAAATCATTTGGTTGTGTGTGTGTGTGTGTGTTCACTGAAGCACACTGAATATGTATTATCTGGGGAGCCCTGGTTCAAGTCCTAGGAAGAACGAAATCCATCAAGCACAGGCTCCTGTGACTACAGCATCATCAGATAACTCAAAAGCTGTGTCACCCAGTCAGAGCACAGAGGACGGTCTCTTTATAAAGCCTATGGTGCTTATTGTGTGTTCAGCCTTACCTGACTCTTTGCAACCCCATGGTCTGTAGCCCGCCAGGTTCTTCTGTCCATGGAAGTTTCCAGGCAAGAATACTGGAGTGGGTTGCCATTTCCTTCTCCAGGGGATCTTCCCAATCCAGGGATTGCATCCACATCTCTTGCATCTCCTGCACTGGCAGATGGATTCTTCACCACTGTGTCACCTGGGAAGCCCATGATGTTTGTTAAATGTTTGCTAAAGGAGATTCTTCTTGAAAAAATAAGAAGTCAGGAAAGGAGACATATATGGAAGGACATTTATGGTAAAGAAACTATCATTCCTAAATGTATGACTGTATGATACAGTTTTTGATGCATTCAGTGGCAGTGATTAAGATGGCATTCCTAGGGTGTGGGAATATATAACAAGCTCACTGTTGACAGTTAATTAATGTCAAGACCTATACAGAGTATAAACTAAGGACCATGCAAATACTTTCAAATACACTAGAAAGGAGATAAGAAGTCACAAAGGCATTTTATGCAACAGAGGATTATGTTCACATTTGTAGTGGGTAGAACAGATTAAAGGGATGGAAGCTGGGATCACACACATTGGTCAGTAGGTGAGTCAACAAGGATCCTTCCTCTGTTGCAATTGTCAGAGAAATTCAATTCATACTAGATTAAGGAATAAAAGGAATTTATTAATGAAAATAAAATGTCAAAGAGCAACTGGATTCAGAGATAAGCAATACCATTAATAATTGATTTCTTTCCTGCTAAGCTGGTTAAGGTATCGGCTTTTAACACACGACAAACTACCCCAAAACTTAGTGGTTAAAAGAATAAACACTTGCACAGCTCATGATTATGTAGGTCACTAATTGGTCTGGCTAGCTGAGGGGTTCTTATCTCAGCTAAAGTCATCTTTTGGTCATAGTTACATTGTGAATCTGCTGGGTAGTTTCTGGATGTCTGCTGAAGTTAAAGGAATACTGGACCATATCCTCAGCATCCAGCAAGCTAATCCTGGGCTTGATCACATGACTCTGGCAAGGTAGCAAGAGCAAGAAGAATAAAGTCATTTTGAGGCCTAGGATGAGGGTTGAAACTTGGTCCAGTGATACTCATACCACATTCTATTAATCGAAGGTCAGAAGACTAGCCTACATTGAAGGGGTTGGGGTCATTGAAACCTGTTGATTGTGGGAGTGGTAAAGTAAAATTACAAAGAGGAATAGATACAGGGAGGAGCATAATTTTGGCCATTTCTGCAAATAAAGTGAAACAATAGTTTCACCTGGCACCTTCTGTAGCTTTGTCTGATAATGGTAAGCTGGATGTTTAAGTTCTGACTGCAGACCTTTTCATCTCTGAGTACTGTTTTATTTTTGCTAAATATCTTAATCTGGTTGGGCTGATAATAGCACAGATTGTGTCTCTTAATGAGAAATTTATCTCTCACAGTCTGGAGACTGGGAAGTTTGAGATCAGGTGTCAGGGTGGTCAGGTTCTGGTGAGAGCCCTTTTCCTAGTTTGTAAATGGATGTCTTCTTGCTGTGTCCTGATGTAGTTGCAAGAATGAGAGAGAAGGAGCATACTCTCTCATGTCTGTCTTTTTTTGTTGATATTTTTATTTTTCTATATTTTAATTTTTTTAATTGAAGGATAATTGCTTTACAATATTGTGTTAGTTTCTGCCATACATCAATATGAATCAGTCATAATTATACATATGTCCCCTTCCTCTTGAATCTCCCTCCCATTCTCCACCCTATCCCACCCCTCTAGGTAGTCACAGAGCACCAGGTGTGAGCTCCCTGAATCATACAGGAAATTCCCACTGGCTATCTATTTTGCGTATGTTAATGTATATGTTTCAATGTTATTCTTTCATGCTTCCCTCTCCTTCTTCCATGGTATATAAGCTTATTCTCTATGCGTTTCCATTGCTGCCCTGCAAATAGGTTCATCAGTACCATCTTTCTAGATTCTATACATATGTGTTAATGTACAATATTGTTTTTCTCTTTCTGACTTATTTCACTCCTTATAATAGGCTCTAGGTTCATCTACCTCATTAGAATTCAACTGTGTTCTTTTTTATGGTTGAATAATATTCCATTGTATATCTGTACCCTAACTTCATTATCCATGTCTTATAAGGATAACACACTTGTGACTTAATTACCTTCCAAAGGCCCTACTTCTAAATATTATCATACTGAGGATTAGGACTTCAACATAGGGGGAAACAAAAATATTTAGCCAATAGCATGGGACTATTTCAGAACACATGTCTCTGCCTGAATCAGACTTTGATTCTCCAAATGTGGGTCATGTGCTTCTCTTAAGTGGAGTGAGGATGGCAAGGAGAGGAAAACTATCTCAGATTCCATGGACTGAGTGTAGATGAGTTGTTAGACTAGTAGTGAAAAACAGGTCTTTTTCCAAATATAACAGTATGAAAATCAGGTAAGTAGCTTTAAAATATGCATTAAGTGATAATGCAGAAATTCTGCATTTTTATGTCAGGTAATTTCTTTGTTCAATTAGTAAGAATAGAGCATCCACTATAATCTAACACCTGCAATTAGGAGATTTATTCTAAGATTCTGTGTTGACATTTTGCTAATTCTAACCATATTTGTGTTGACCTCTAATGTTTGCCTTTCTTTACACTGATAAATAACAAATCTTTGAGACTTAATCAGCTAACAACACATAGGAACACATTGGTAGGGATAAGGCTATAGTGCTTCATAAAAAGCCTACCTGAAACACAGCATATATTTCATAATTTTCTTTCTCTGGCCTTCTTGCCAACCCATGAATACTACAAACCTCAGGTGATCTGACTTTTTAAGTCCATTTGTTGGTGAACCTCACTATCAACAAATTTTAATTTTGTGCTAGTATATATTTGATCTGAAGGACATCTCTCCCTCCCTACCCCTGCACTGTATTCTTAGATAGCTATTTCTTTCTTACTGATGACATTTTAAAGGTATAGAAACTATCAGAATTTTGCAGTATACCAGCATTTTTAGATTCACATTTAGAATTTTTCAGGTCTCTTATACCTGAGCTGGAAATAAATTTCAGTCACTATTGCTCTAGTCTTCAAATCAGACTAAATATTTAGTACTTAAAACAATGAACTGTGCCAAGTGAATGTTCAATAAATGTCTGAGGAATTGACTTGAACAAAGGAATATAGAACTATAAAAAAATGGTTGTGCTCCATGAACTTAATACTTCTCTACTGCTAAGGAGAGTGTATTCTGATCAGTCTTTAGCCATAATGTGTACAGAGAGAAGATAATGTTAAAATCCATTTCATTATAAGCTAAGGTCTGTAATTAATGTGATATGGATTCAATACTTGCTGTCCATGTATTAAGATTTATAGGGAAAATTTTAAGGTAATATGTCTTAGCTCTATGATATATATTTCTATCTAAAGTGATGTATATGTATTTTGACTTTGCTTTTACTCCACTAGAGTACTTCATTTGATTTTACCCAAATATAACTAAGTTTTCATATACTATGTTTTGATAACTGTTTTAAAAATGGAATTCTTGCAAAATTTCTCTATGGCTTTCTAATTGAAAATCTATTTTTATTTTTAAATAAATTTTTTCTTGATATCTATTCTTCATCAAAGATCCATTAATTTCATGAAACACATGCTGTATTTTCTGTGTTTTGATTATTCTGTATATATGTAGTTGTTGTTGCTCAATCACTAAGTCCCTGTCCTCCACTGTCTCCTGGAGTTTAATCAAATTCACGTCCATTGAGTCAATGATGCCATCCAACTATCTCATTCTCTGCCACCCTCTTCTCCTTTTGCCTTCAATCTTTCCCAGCATCAGGGTCTTTTCCAAAGAGTCATCTCTTCACATCAGTAATACACAAGCTAATCTTCTCAAGTATTTGATTTTTTATTGTGTCAGTATCTATGTTAGATGATGGGAAGAGAATCAAAAGCAAGGCAGTCATGGTCTTGGTTCTAGTAGCTTTATATGAAGACTAGTGTGACAAGGGCTCTGTCCTTGAATGAATGCACCATATTATGAAATGATAAAGCTAAGTGCAAAAGCTCTGGTATCACAAAGAAACAGTTTATTGTGAACCTGAAAAGATCAAACAGGAGAGTGGGGAAAAAAAAAAAAAAAAAAAACAATCCAAAAAAGCTATCTTGAAAATATGTGTAGACCTTGTCAAGTAAGACAAGGCAGAGAAGAGCAGCACAATAAAATGGATGCATCTTTGTTATTCTCTCTGTGTGTGAGGGAGTGAATATACTTTAAGATTTAATGTAATAAGATGGAACTAGTTTTGTTCCTAAGTTTGTCAGCATTCCAATGCTATAGGGCCTCACAAAATAAGCAGTGAAGACTTTACCCTCAAGTTAATGAGACTTTGAAAGAAATATTTCTTTTTCATACCAAAAACTGAGTAGATATTTTAAAGTTTACTCCCTTGATAAAGTAAATACTAGAGAACTAACAGTCCATGGGGTCGCTGAGTCAACACGACTGAGCCACTTCACTTTCACTTTTCACTTTCATGCATTGGAGAAGGAAATGGCAACCCACTCCAGTGTTCTTGCCTGGAGAATCCCAGGGATGGCAGAGCCCAATGGGCTGCTGTCTGTGGGGTCGCACAGAGTGGGACATGACTGAAGCGACTTAGCAGCAGCAGCAGAGAACTAACAACCCCTTCTCCTTTCACTTACACTTTTTTTGATAAAATGTTCTACATAAGGGGTTTCTATCAAGTAGAAGAAAAGTGATAATAAGTTTCCAAATAGATGGTATAAAGTGGAAATGAAAGTGTTAGTCATTCAGTCATGTCCAACTCTTTGCAACCCCATGGACTGTAGCCCACCAGAATTCTTCTGTCCATGGAATTCTCCAGGCAAGTTACTGGAGTAGGTTGCCATTTGCTTATCCAGGGGATCTTCCTGACCCAGGGATTGAACCCAGGTCTCCTGCACTGTGGGAAGATTCTTTATTGTCTGAGCCACCAGGGAAGCCCATTTGATATAAAGAAGTAACCATTACAAATGGAGAAAATGTTACTAGCAACAAATAACCTGATGACTATGAGTCACTTTAGATAGTTCATTATAAAAAACAAGAATAAATATGTACAGCAGACTAAGAAAATAGAATTACAAGTAATGAATTAGTGATGGATATAACTAGAAAAGATCAAAATGAACACTATGGTTAGTAAATGATAAAATGTGTAATACCTATTGATATTGAATCAATGCTCCTTGAATCATTAGTCTGTGAATTCCCAGATTTCTCCACCACTGAAATAAATGCTTTTACTGCTTTGGAGCATCAAGTTCAAACCAATGGTCCATTAATAATGTATGAATTTTAAATTGTATAAACAGGTTTATCTACAGTGAATCTATTGTCTTGAAAGAAGGCTGTGGGGATAAATACCTGAGTTTTCAGTATTATGAAAATTTGCCTCATTAATCAAAAGAGAAGAGCAGTAGATTAAAGAAGAAGAGGATACAACACAAGGGATTTATAACCAAATAGCAGGAGGAAAATCCTTCTAGTTCTCTATCTTGAAAAAATAGAAGAAAAAGGAGGAAATCAGAGTCTTGCTTATACCATCCATCCCTGAGGTCAATTCTGTGCATATGTAATTTGGCTGTGCTCAGTTAGACAGTTTTTCTTATGATTTTGGCTGGATTGATTCATGTATTTGCCTTCAGCTAATGGTCAAAAGTCTCATTCAAGTATCTACAATTGACTGGCAACTGGCTGGCTACTGGCCAGGGAAGGAGAGAACTAGGTCATACATCACTCATGCTATAGCAGAATAGCGTGTTTTCATGCAGAGTTCCCAGGAGCATCAAGGCTGGAAGTTACAAGGTCTCTTAACAACTAAGAGTACCATTTTTTATTCCTATTGACCAAAGTAAGTAACATAGCTAGCCCAGATTCAAGTTTAAAAAACACAGACTCCACCTCATACTGTAAAGAGGTAAAGAATACTGTGGCCATAGCTTTTACTGCCTTTTGCTATTTCATCTCGAAAGGTAACCTTGGAGGAGTCAGCAAGGACTCAGAAGAGAACGGCCAGTCTGGAGCCTCCTCCCTGCCCTTAGTGCTAGGAAAACATCAAACCTTGTCTAGTCCCTGATTAAATCAACACAAATAGGCATACTAAAGCTAATCAGAAGAAAATACATCCTCACAGTCATAAAGATTAAAAAAAGAATATTTACTTCAGAATCTACTGCCATATACCATATTCCTAAATAAAAAAATTAGATTACAGGCATAAAAAGTTATGAGAAACCTAACATAGTGCATCTAAAGCTAATATCATATTAAATAATTAAACATTGAATGTTTTTCTATCAAGTTTAGTACATAGCAGATAAGTTCTCTAACTTCTATTCAACATCACACTGGAAATCCTAGTCAGTATAATAAGGAAAGAAAAAGGAAAAACAGATTGAAAATGAAGAATAGAAACTCTCAATTTACAAAAATCGTGTTGGACTATGCAGAAAATCTGCCTTTCCAAGTCTACATAAAATATTCCTAGAACTAAAGAAACAAAAACCAGTTTGTGGGACTGAGGTAGGAGCATCCAAGGTTTAATGCACACTGAAAAATGTATCTAGTTGTGTTACACAATAGATGGCATATTTAAAGAGGTAAAGAAGATAGGCACTAACCTAAATAACTCTGAAGTAGTGTTTCCTCAAAATATGTAAGATTAATGACAAAAACATTCTAATATACTTATTCATGTGTTTATCATTTAGAAATGCTGAAATGGCTTTATAAACAGCCATTGTTTTTATACTATGTTTAAGAAGAAAAGTGAATATAATGTAGCTACTGAGTGCTAGATTTCTCACTGTCAGAACAATACATCATATAAGTAAGGGGAAGGTTAGAGTGAATAATATGCTTATGAATTAGTCATATATATATAGCAATTTAAACTCATATTTATTTAATAGATATGCAAAGAAATGAAAAACTAGTATTTCTCTCTGTGTGTATATATATACACCCACCAACACACACACATTTTTCCTAAATCTATTTTCTTAGCGGTCCTAGAAGGAGTGACACCTCATAAGCCTCAAGCATACCCAATGTCTAGATCATGGCTTCTAAATACCATTCTTTAATAAAAGAAACAAATACTCCACACTGATCATAGAATTAGGACAAGAAAAAATACAAAATGAGCGTAAGCCTGTATCTTCTTGTATTGTCAGTAAATAAAATGCTTTAAAAATGAGCTGGATTTAGAAAAGGCAGAGGAACTAGAGATCATTGCCAACATCTGCTGGATCATCAAAAAAGCAAGAGAATTTCAGAAAAACATCTACTTTTGCTTTATTGACTACAGCAAAGCCTTTAACTGTGTGGGTCACAATAAACTATGGAAAATTGTTAAAGAGGTGGGACTACCAGGCCATCTGACCTGCCTCCTGAGAAATCTGTATGCAGATCAAAAAGTAATAGTTAGAACTGGACATGGACTGACAGACTGGTTCCCAATTGGGAAAGAAGTATGTCAAGGCTGTTTATTGTCACCCTGCTTATTTAACTTATATGCAGATAACATCATGCTAACTGCCAGGCTGGATGAAACACAAGCTGGAATCAAGATTGCCAAGAGAAATATCAATAACCTCAGACATGCAGATAACACCACCCTTATGGCAGAAAGTGAAGAAGAACTAAATAGCTTCTTGATGAAAGTGAAAGAGGAAAGTGAAAAAGTTGGTTTAAAACTCAACATTCAGAAAACCAGGATCTTGGCATCTGGTCCCATTACTTCATGGCAAATAGATGGGGAAACAATGGAAACAGTGAGACACTTTATTTTGGGGGGCTCCAAAATCACTGCAGATAGTGACTGCAGCCATGAAATTAAAAGATGCTTACTCCTTGGAAGAAAAGTTATGACCAAGCTAGACAGCATATTAAAAAGCAGAGACATTACTTTACCAACAAAGGTCTGTATAGTCAAAGCTATGGTTTTTCCAGTAGTCATGCATGGATTGGAGAGTTGGACTATAAAGAAAACTAAGCACCAAAGACCAGTGCTTTTGAACTGTGGTATTGGTGAAGACTTTTGAGAGTCCCTTGGACAGCAAGGTGATCCAGCCAGTCAATCCTAAAGGAAATAAGTCTTGAATATTCATTGGAAGGACTGATGCTGAAGCTGAAATTCCAGTACTCTGGCCACCTGATGTGAAGAGCCAACTCATCTGAAAAGACCCTGATACTGGGAAAGATTGAAGGTGGGAGGAGAAGTGGACAACAGAGGATGAGATGGTTGGATGGCATCACTGACTCGATGGATATGAGTTTAAGTAGGCTCTGGGTGTTGGTGATGGACAGGGAAGCCTGGTGTGCTGAAGTCCATGGGGTCACAGAGTCAGACATGACTGAGCGGCTGAACTGATGTTAGTAAGATACAGGAGCTAACCTGAAAGAGTCCCCAGTAAGCAGATCTAGGAGGTAAAACAGAGAAATACAATAAAAATCTATGGTATTGAATTAAGAACAGAGAATAAATAATTACCTATAAATCAGTAATGTAAATAACTAGCTAAGTGATTAAATCAATGATTGAGATGGAATAAAAAATCAAAATAACAAAATTCTTAATATCGTATAATTTTAAATTTCTCTGTACTTTTCCTGTCATCTCATACAGAAAATAGATTGGGAGATATACAACAAGATGAGAGCAAATATCCTTTGAATTTTTTACATCTGAGGTGCGATATGTAAAATTTCTCCATACAGCCATTGAGTGACTAGGACTTTAAACAGATACAGAGGATAGTTGTTGCTGTAATACAAAAGATATTCCAAAGACATTTGACACTAAGCTTGCCTTTGGGAGAGTGTGCTTTTTCTTTTCTTTTCTTTCTTCCTTTCTTATTGTGCTGTAGGTAGAGATAATTTTATTGGCAGCACTTAAATTCAACAAGATAATAGACACCATGATACCTCTCAGAAAGCTATAGAGGATAGCTTTCTTGAGTAAGGAAAAAAAGCATGCATTTGTGTGTGTGTGTGTTCTCTAGGAACGAAGTTCTGGAAAGAGGGAGAACTATTAAAAACCAGTAACTGTGTGATTTTTATTTCCCCAATTTTTATCTAACTATATCTGCAGGTTGATTTGAAATGTACCAAATAATCTGTATCAGGCACTATAGTGGCTGTAATTCCACGAAGGATACTGAAATTTTATATTGTATTTAAAAATATACTTTTGAGAATACAGCATTTGAAGATGCTGAAAAACATTATGTAAAAATATATATTAGTGTTTATACTGTTCTTTTCTACCAACACTCACAAAATACATTACAGTGTTATCTGATGATAATATAAATTTAATAATTGGGCTAGCATAAAATTACTGGTTTTAAATTATTCATGTAACATAATTAAAAGAGTTTATTGGAAATAACAAAAAGGAAGGAGTATTTGGGTGGGATTTCTTTAAAAAATAAGTGGGCTTTTCACTTAAGAAAGCATGATAATATAATATTCTTTTTTTAATATAAATTTATTTATTTTCATTGGAGATTAATTACTTTACAATATTGTATTGGTTTTGCCATACATCAACATGTATCTGCCACAGGTATACACATGTTCCCCTATTTAATCAAAAGATCGTATATGAAACCATCCATTTCTAATGTTATTATATCTACACTTAAGTTGGTCTAAAGTCATTAGAGTACTGAATACCTCAGGAAACCTGTAAAAAGTGGTGTGTGTGACAGATACATTGTGTTATTTGGAAATAATTTATCCATGCAAAATAGCAGGTGACAGAAAAACTTTCAGAATTCAAATAAAAGGATAAACTATATTTAATCAAAAGATCGTATATGAAACCATCCATTTCTAATGTTATTATATCTACACTTAAGTTGGTCTAAAGTCATTAGAGTACTGAATACCTCAGGAAACCTGTAAAAAGTGGTGTGTGTGACAGATACATTGTGTTATTTGGAAATAATTTATCCATGCAAAATAGCAGGTGACAGAAAAACTTTCAGAATTCAAATAAAAGGATAAACTGCCTTTTCATGAAGAATTTGAATATAAACCAGAAATCAAGTATATACCAGCTTGTATATACCAGTTTAAAATTTGATGATTTTATGTAGTATACCACATTAATAAATTGAAAGATAAAACCATATGATTATCTAAATAGATGCAGAGAAAGCCTTTGACAAATTTCAACATCCATTTATGATAAAAACTCTCCAGAAAGCAGGCATAGAAGGAATGTACCTCAACATAATAAAAGCCATATATGATAAACACACAGCAAACATCATCCTCAATGATGAAAAATTGAAAGCATTTCCCCTAAAGTTAGAAACAAGACAAGGGGGCCCAGTCTCATCACTACTATTCAACATAATTTTGGAAGTTTTAGCCACAGCAATCAGAGAAGAAAATGAAACAAAAGGAATCAAGATTGGAAAAGAAGAAGTAAAACTCTCACTGTTTGTAGATGACATGATCCTCTAGACAGAAAACCCTAAAGACACCACTGGAAAATTACTAGAGCTAATCAATAAATATAGTAAATTTGCAGGATGTAAAATTAGCACACAGAAATACTTTGCATTCTTATACACTAACAATGAGAAAACAGAAGGAGAAATTAAGGAAACAATTCCACTCACCATTGCAACAAAAAGAATAAAGTACTTAGGAATAAACCTACCTAAAGAAACAAAAGACCTATATATAGAAAACTATAAAACACTGATGAAAGAAATCAAAGATGACATAAATAGAGGGAGAAATATACCATGTTCATGGATTGGAAAAATCAATACAGTGAAAATGAGTATACNTACTTAGGAATAAACCTACCTAAAGAAACAAAAGACCTATATATAGAAAACTATAAAACACTGATGAAAGAAATCAAAGATGACATAAATAGAGGGAGAAATATACCATGTTCATGGATTGGAAAAATCAATACAGTGAAAATGAGTATACTACCCAAAGCAATCTATAAATTCAATGCAATCCCTATCAAAGTACTAATGGTATTATTCGTAGAACTAGAACAAATAATTTCATAATTTGTATGGAAATACAAAAAAACAAAGTACAAAAAAAAAAAAGACATGCAGATGGATAACAGACACATGAAAAGATGCTCAGCATCACTCATTATCAGACAAATGCAAATCAAAACCACAATGAGATACCATCACATGCTGGTCACAATGGCTGCTATCAAAAAGTCTACAAACAATAAATGCTGGAGAGAATGCGGAGAAAAGGGAACCCCATTACACTGTTGGTGGGAATTCAAACTAGTGCAGCCACTTGGAGAACAGTGTGGAGATTCCTTAAAAACCTGGAAATAGAACTGCCATATGACCAGCAATCCCACTGCTGGGCATATGCAACAGAAAACCAGAATTGAAAGAGACACGTGTACCCTAATGTTCATCACAGCACTGTTTACAATAGCTAGGACATGGAAGCAACCTAGATGTCCATTGGCAGACGAATAGATAAGAAAGCTGTGGTACATACACACAATGGAATGTTACTCAGCTATTAAAAAGAATACATTTGAATCTATTCTAATGAGGTGGATGAACTGGAGCTTATTATACAGAGTGGGGTAAGTCAGAAAAACATCAATACAATATATTAATGCATAAATATGAAATTCAGAAAGATGGTAATGATGACNATGTTCATCACAGCACTGTTTACAATAGCTAGGACATGGAAGCAACCTAGATGTCCATTGGCAGACGAATAGATAAGAAAGCTGTGGTACATACACACAATGGAATGTTACTCAGCTATTAAAAAGAATACATTTGAATCTATTCTAATGAGGTGGATGAACTGGAGCTTATTATACAGAGTGGGGTAAGTCAGAAAAACATCAATACAATATATTAATGCATAAATATGAAATTCAGAAAGATGGTAATGATGACCCTATATGTGAGACAGCAAAAGAGAGATATAAAGAATAGACTTTTGGACTCTGTGGAAGAAGGCAAGGGTGAGATGATTTGAGAGAATAGCATTGAAACATGTATATTACCATATGTGACATAGATCACCAGTCCAAATTCAATGCATGAAACAGGGCACTCACAGCTGGTACACTGGGACAACCCTGAAAGATGGGATGAGGAGGGAGGTGGGAGGGAGGTTCAGGATTGGGGACACATGTACACCCATGGCTGATTCATTTCAATGTATGGCAAAAACCACTATAATATTGTAAAGTAATTAGCCTCCAATTAAAATAAATACATTGGAAAAAAAGTTGATGATTTGTTTGGTTTTCCTTCTATAATCGTTTAACATTCTAACCAAATATCTTCAGGCAAGCCTAGTTGGAATATATCATGGCTTAGCCCAAAGAACTAAAATATAAATCTAATTCTAATGCCATAAACTTGTTATTGCCTAAATGTTTCCATCCCTTCAGAATTCATATGTTGAAACCTAATCCCCAGTGAAATGATATTTGGAGGTGGAAAATTGGGGAGGTAATTTGGTCAAGAGAATGGAACCCTCATGAAAGAATCAGTGCCTTGATAAAAGAGTTCACTCATCTTTTCCTCAGTGTGAAGACAGCAAGTGGGCCCTCACCAGATAGTGAATCTATCAGCACCTGGGTTTGGACTTCTCAGCCTCCAGTACTGTGAGAAATACATTTCAGTTGTTTAATCCACCCCAATCTATAGTATTCTGTTATGGCAGCCAAACTGAAAAAAGGCAGTAGCTATTTGGACTAGAGAACTTCGCTGAGATTATGATTCCCCTTTGGTGAAGTGGAGAGGGAAACAAAAATATTAAAGTAATAATTAGAATATTACTAAAGTAACATTAAAGTAATAATTAGAAAAAATGTATGATGAAAAATCACACCATAAAATACCAACCATTCCTTCATAATAAAGGATAAGGGGATGCTATCTTAATCTAAATTAAACCTTATAAAAGAATACAAATCTAACACAGGCAAATTTGGCCTTGGAAGGCGGAATGAAGCGGGGCAAAGAAAATTGAATTTTGCCAAGAAAATGCACTGGTCATAGCAAACACCCTCTTCCAGCAACACAAGAGAAGACTCTACAAATGGACATCACCAGATGGTCAACACCGAAATCAGACTGATTATATTATCTGCAGCCAAAGATGGAGAAGTTCTATACAGTCAACAAAAACAAGACCAGGAGCTGACTGTGGCTCAGATCATGAACTCCTTATTACCAAGTTCAGACTTAAGTTGAAGAAAGTAGGGAAAACTGCTAGACCATTCAGGTATGACCTAAATCAAATCCCTTATGATTATACAGTGGAAGTAAGAAATAGATTTAAGGGCCTAGATCTGATAGATAGAGTGCCTGATGAACTATGGAATGATGTTTGTGACATTGTACAGGAGACAGGGATCAAGACCATCCCCATGGAAAAGAAATGCAAAAAAGCAAAATGGCTGTCTGGGGAGGCCTTACAAATAGCTGTGAAAAGAAGAGAGGTGAAAAGCAAAGAGAAAAGGAAAGATATAAGCATCTGAATGAAGAGTTCCAAAGAATAGCAAGAAGAGATAAGAAAGCCTTCTTCAGCAATCAGTGCAAAGAGATAGAGGAAAACAACAGAATGGGAAAGAGTAGAGATCTCTTCAAGAAAATTAGAGATACCAAGGGAACATTTCATGCAAAGATGGGCTCGATAAAGGACAGAAATGGTATGGACCTAACAGAAGCAGAAGATATTAAGAAGAGGTGGCAAGAATACACGGAAGAACTGTACAAAAATCTTCACGACCCAGATGTTTATAATGATGTGATCACTAATCTAGAGCCAGACATCTTGGAATGTGAAGTCAAGTGGGCCTTAGAAAGCATCACTATGAACAAAGCTACTGGAGGTGATGGAATTCCGGTTGAGCTGTTTCAAATCCTGAAAGATGATGCTGTGAAAGTGCTGCACTCAATATGCCAGCAAATTTGGAAAACTCAGCAGTGGCCACAGGACTGGAAAAGTTCAGTTTTGATTCCAATCCCAAAGAAAGGCAATGCCAAAGAATGCTCAAACTACCGCACAATTGCACTCATCTCACATGCTAGTAAAGTAATGCTCAAAATTCTCCAAGCCAGGCTTCAGCAATATGTGAACCGTGAACTCCCTGATGTTCAAGCTGGTTTTAGAACAGGCAGAGGAACCAGAGATCAAATTGCCAACATCCGCTGGATCATGGAAAAAGCAAGAGAGTTCCAGAAAAACATCTATTTCTGCTTTATTGACTATGCCAAAGCCTTTGACTGTGTGGATCACAATAAACTGTGGAAAATTCTGAAAGAGATGGGAATACCAGACCACCTAACCTGCCTCTTGAGAAATCTGTATGCAGGTCAGGAAGCAACAGTTAGAACTGGACATGGAACAACAGACTGGTTCCAAATAGGAAAAGGAGTACGTCAAGGCTGTATATTGTCTCCCTGCTTATTTAACTTATATGCAGAGTACATCATGAGAAACGCTGGACTGGAAGAAACACAAGCTGGAATCAAGATTGCCGGGAGAAATATCAATAACCTCAGATATGCTGATGACACCACCCTTATGGCAGAAAGTGAGGAGGAGCTAAAAAGCCTCTTGATGAAAGTGAAGGAGGAGAGCGAAAAAGTTGGCTTAAAGCTCAACATTCAGAAAACGAAGATCATGGCATCCGGTCCCATCACTTCATGGGAAATAGATGGGGAAACAGTGGAAACAGTGTCAGACTTTATTTTTTTGGGCTCCAAAATCACTGCAGATGGTGACTGCAGCCATGAAATTAAAAGATGCTTACTCCTTGGAAGAAAAGTTATGACCAACCTAGATAGCTGATTCTCAAAAGCAGAGACTACTTTGCCAACTAAGGTCCATCTAGTCAAGGCTATGGTTTTTCTTGTGGTCATGTATGGGCTGGTTTTTCCTGTGGTCATGTATGGATGTGAGAGTTGTACTGTGAAGAAGACTGAGCGCTGAAGAATTGATGCTTTTGAACTGTGGTGTTGGAGAAGACTCTTGAGAGTCCCTTGGACTGCAAGGAGATCCAACCAGTCCATTCTGAAGGAGACCAACCCTGGGATTTCTTTGGAAGGAATGATGGTAAAGCTGAAACTCCAGTACTTTGGCCACCTCATGAGAAGAGTTGACTCATTGGGAAGACTCTGATGCTGGGAGGGATTGGGGGCAGGAGGAGAAGGGGACGACCGAGGACGAGATGGCTGGATGGCATCACGGACTCAATGGACGTGAGTCTGAGTGAACTCCGCAAGATGGTGATGAACAGGGAGGCCTGGTGTGCTGTGATTCATAGGGTCACAAAGAGTCGGACACGACTGAGCAACTGAACTGAACTTAGTGCTGAATACTATAAACTCCCAAAATAGAAAAATGTAAATAACTACTCATAACCAATAAGCTAAATTAATTCTACAAATCTTTAATACTTTAGTTGTTTTCACTTTTTTACTTGAGAAGCATTATTGTGATAATCTCTCAGTATTTCAAAATAAATACAATAATCCTATATCTTTCAAAAACAGTGATTTAGTAGGTTGAGAATTATAAACAGTTTTCTTTTATCTGTAACATTATTTTGAATTCAAATATGCAAACTAATACTGCTACAATTTTCCATGACCTCTCCATGATGAACATTTATAGATATTTAAGTTGTTTAATTTACAAAATATACATTTCCTGTGTTTTGTTGTTGTTGTTCAGTTATTGTTATCACTACTAAGTTGTAGCGATAGTTGAGCAAACTATCTCTCAGAGTTGCTCAAATCCATGTCTACTGAGCTGGTGATGCTGCTTAACCATCTCATCCTCTGCTGCCCCTTCTCCTCTTGCCTTCAGCCCTTCCCAGTATCAGGGTCTTGTCCGATGAGTCAGCTCTTAGCTTCAGGTGGCCAAATATTGGACTTTCAGCATTGGCATCAGTCCTTCTAGTGAATATTCAGGCCTGATTTCCTTTAGGATTGACTAGTTTGATCTCCTTGCAGTCCAAAAGGCTCTCCAAGAATTTCTCCAACATCACAGTTTTAAAACATCAGTTCTTTGGCACTTGGACTTTATGACTCAACTTTCACATTCATACATGACTACTGGAAAACCATAGCTTTGACTATATGAACATTTGTCAGCATTTTTAACATTTCCTATGTTAAAATATTTTTTAAATTATGCTTATTTCCAAGGTAGAATTCCTCACATCTAAATTATTTAAAAGTACTAGTAGTAATTATGTTACTAGTAGTTGACGTAGAATAGTAGGGATAATTTTTGAAAAACTTCTATATGGAATGGAGATTTTTTTTTTTATAAAAGGAGGAAGGAAGCAAAAGAGGGAAGGGAGGATCAGAGGGAAGGAGTGTGTCTTTATCAAAAATAGGTTGATTATATTTATGGGACTTCATATTCTGTTCTGTTAATCTATGTTAGTGTCTTCACTAATACCACTTTCCCTATGGTGTGGTACTAGTAATCTCTTGATTACTGAGTCTAAAATAAGTCTCACAGTTGTGGAATATAAATCCTCCAACTTGGATTTTCTAGTTCAGCATTTTGTTGAGTAATAATAGATTTTTGCCCTTTCATACACAATTTAGAATCACTTAGTCAATGTATACAAAACAGCTTGCTGGCATTTTAGTTGGGATTTCATTAAATCTGTATATGAACCTGTGAATAACTGGCATTTTAACAGTATGGACTCTTCCATTGCATGAACATGGAATACTTCTCCATTTTTTATATCTCCATTGTGTGAATTTTGGTAGACTCTGTTGATAAATTGATCAGCTTCATCTAAACTGTAAAGTTTTTAAATGCAGAGTTCACAGAATTTCCATTTTCATTCTTTTAACACCTAAAACATAAGTAGTGATGACCTCCTTGTTCATTTCTAACATTAGTAAATGTCTTGTGTTTTTTACTGTTGTTACCTTGGGTAATGATTAGCTAATTTTACTGAGTTTTTCAAAGATTAATCAGGCTTTGGTTTCCCTGACATATTTTTCTCTACAATTTTATTTTCAATTTCATTCATTTCTGCTCTAATTTTAATCTGTCTTCAGCTTGATTTAAGCTTTATTAGCTCTTTCTTTAGATTCATAAGGTTTGTTGTTTATTCATTTGAGATATTTATTTTCTTCTAATATAGTAATTCAGTGCTCTAAATTTCCCTCTCAACACCACTTTTACTGCATCTTACATTTGAAAAGGTATGTTTTCCTATTTTGTTAAATTTAGAATAACTTTTAATTTCTCTTGAGACTTTTTCTTTGACCTAAGAGTTATTTAAAAGAGTTAAATTTCCAGATGATTGAGGGTTTTCTAGCTATCTTTCTTTTATAGATTTTGGTTTTTGTTTAATTTCATTGTGATCTTTGAATATACTTTGTTTGACTTCTATTATCTTGAACTTGTACAGGCTGTCTTATGGCACAGAATGCAGTTTTATCTTGGTGACTGATCCATGTAAGATTGAGAAGAATATGTATTTTGCTCTTATTGGATGGAATGTTCTCTAAACATTAATTAGGTAAATTTGATTGACAGTCCTGTTCAGTTTCCACATTCTTACAGATTTTCTGTAAAATATTGACAGACAGCTGTTAATTCTCCAACTATTACAGTGAATTTTTCTATTTCTTTTTAAAATTCTCATTTTTGCTTTATATATTTTGACACTCTGTTGTTGGGTGCATATACACATGGACTCATTATGTCTTCTTAGAAATTTGACCTCTTTATTGTCATGGCAATACTCCTTTTTGTGTTTAATAATTGTCTTTGTTCAAATTTTTTTTTCTGACGTTAGTATAGCTACTTTAACTATCTTTTGATTAAGGCACACCTGATATGTCTTTCTCCCCGTGCCTTTATCTGAATATTTATATTAAGTGGATTTTTACTTGGATTTCATTTTTGTTCTCATTTTTGTAATCCAATAGGACAATCTGTCCTTTGTGTTTTTAGGACTGTTTGTGTTTAAAGTCACTGTTGATACAGTTATGTTAATATCTATGTTTCTATTTTCTTTCTAAATGTGTCCATGAGCTTATTCTTCCTTCTTTTTCTGCTTTCTCTCATTTTAATTTAGCATTCTATATGCTTCCATTTTAACTTATGTTTGCTGTATTAACTCTACTTGTTTTATTTATCTACCTTTTAAGGTACTGCTGACAGCTTACAAAGAGAGTTTTATCAAATCTAAGCGTACCTTTAAATATTACTCTACTCCCTCACATTTAGTAGACGATCCTTATAACAGAGTATCTCCTATTCTTCCCTCCTGCCCCTTGTGAAATAGTTTCGGAAACTGTATCTGAATACAGTTCTGATGATTGCTTTGTCTCTTCATATGCTGATATTTGTGTTGTTTTTATTTCTGCCACTCAGCAAGCCATGCACTGTACATATTCAATTGTTTGGTGCAGTGTTAGGTACTGGAGACTTTAGATTCCTGTAGCTTCTGCTATTAATCTTGTAACTTATTTGCTTGCTTTGTTTTTTGGCAGAGAGTGGGGAGTCTCCTCCTTTGCCTTTGGAATTCCCTAAGGACTCCTTCTTAGTGATAGTCTGTGGCCTGCAGCTTTTTCATCTGTAAACCACCCTTATCACTTTGGAACCCCACTGGTGTGGCGGTGTCATGGGTGAAAAATGAGAGCATTCTGCAACCTTATGATTTTCAGTATTTTAGACAACCTGTGTTTTGGGACTGTGATTTTCACAAGTGTTTTTCTAGAGGCATGGCCTTTTTATTACTCCCATCCTCTACTCCGTTCCTCTCCTACCTCATACCAAGTCTGCAGCCTTGAAACCCTCACTGCCTTTGTGTGTTTGTGTGTGTGTGTGTGTGTGTGTGTGTGTGTGTGTGTGTTTCCCTCTTGGGTAAGACAGGAAGACTGGAAGGTGTGGCCAGGATAGGAAGAATCTTCTGCACTTGGGAGGGCTAATGCTGTGGAAAAGACTGTATTCGGAAGAGTGGACCTTTGTCAAGAAGACAATATATTTCACAGTGATTACTCTTACTCTTTCTTTGCTAGATAAAGGAGGGAACTATGCTAGAATCTCCATGGTGAGAATTTTATGACATTCCTGGGGGTAAAGCCTAGGAAAGTGTCAGTTCAATTCAGTCGCTCAGTTATGTCCAACTCTTTGTGACCCCATGGACTGCAGCACGCCAAGTCTCCTTGTTTATCACCAACTCCCAGAGTCTACTCAAACTCATGTCCATTGAGTCGGTGATGCCATCCAACCATCTCATCCTCTGTCATCTCCTTCTCCTCCTACTCTCAATCTTTCCCAGCATCAGGGTCTTTTCAAATGAGTCAGCTTTTTGCATCAGGTGGCCAAAATATTGGAGTTTCAGCTTCAACATCAGTCCTTCCAATGAATATTCAGGACTGATTTCCTTTAGGATTCACTGGCTGGATCTCCTTACAGTCCAAGGGACTCTCAAGAATATTCTCCAACGCCACAGTTCAAAAGCATCAATTATTCTGCACTCAGCTTTCTTTATAGTCCAACTCTCACATCCATACATGACTACTGGAAAAACCATAGCCTTGACTAGGCAGACCTTTGTTGGCAAACTAATATGTAGAGACCCTTTTAATACTGAAGTCCCCAGGAGTCTCTCTTTGTCTCACATTTAGTCCCAGAAATTCATCAAAATAATTATATGTCTTTCTGTTGTTGTCTAGTGTTTCTAACTCTTTGTGGTCCCATGTACAGTATCCCACCAGGCTCCTCTGTCTGTATGTGAGTCTATTAATTTTGACCTGATAGGCAGGGCTCTCTAGAGGTACCTGTTTCTCCAGATTACATGAAGATGATTTTCCCTGAAACTTTAGGTCTCTAATGTGTCTGAGAAAAGTTGTTGATTTTTCAGTTTGTCCAGCTTTTTCTTACTGTAAAAATGGGAGGTTCTTTACATGTTTGTGCTACAACTTTAAATCCATTATTATTTTTTTAAGCATACAATGTTACCTATAGCTATAACTCAAAAGTTATAGATACATCACTGCTATGGAATTGGAGGTGGGACATTTGGGAGGTAATTAGGATTAGATGAGGTCTTGAGGGTGGAGCCCTCATGAATGATGTTAGTGCCCTTTTAAGAGTTTCATGAAAGCTTGATTTCAGCCTCTTTTTTCTACCATGTGAGAATACAACTAGAAATCAGCAGTCCGCAGCCTGTAAGAGGGCAGTCACCAAATTCCAACTATGATGGCACACTGATCTTCGATTTCTAGCCTCCAGAATTGTGATAAATAAAATTCCATTGTTCGTAAACCGCCCAGTCACAGGTAATTTGTTATAGCAGTCCAGACTGACTAAGACAATGGTCCACTGCATTCTCTCAAGAGTGTCCATTTACTGGAAAATAAATGTGCCTTTATAGATTTCACTGAACCACAGAGATTATAGAATCAAATTATTTTTGCTATGAATGGATATATAATTATGCCCTTTTTTGAAAGAATGCATATATTTAATCTGAGGACTTGGATATCTTTTCCTACTTTAAAAAAAAAAAAAAACCCT